>NDXB01008582.1:34002-66129 GCA_002631895.1 Agapornis roseicollis | reverse complement strand
GGGGTTTTTTTTTTTTTTTTTGTTTTTTTTGTTTTTTACATAAGTTGAACAGTTTGTCAATAAGTTTGCCATTCGCTCCCTGTATGTGCTGGAGTCGCTAAACCTGACATGTGTGTGCCGCATTTCTTTCAAATATATGGGATGAAAAATCATGAATCCTTGAGTAATAGTCTTAAGGTAGCTTGGTTTGATCACACTTTCCATTGTGGAATTTAATCTTAAAAGTTTGTACCATGTGACGTGATCCAGAATCTAACAAATATCTCTTAAGCAACACCTTTAAGGGATTTTCTTTATTTGCTATTGTTATGGTTGTTCAAAGCATAACAACTCTGAATAGCATGGGACAGAATCCAGAATCTAACAGAGAAATGTAGTAGCCAGTTGCTGTGTATGGAGATCTTCAGTCTGGCTTGACTAAGAATCTTTACTATTTTTGCATTAAATCTTTACAAGATTGGGGCTTGGGGAATTTGTATATCAAACTTATAGTGAAAGTCTAACCTCAGTTGTCTATTTTTTTTCTTTTTTTTCAGATGTATATGGTGTTTTGAAAGAGGGCTATGGAATTACACCAAACTGTAACTACTTATCTAACGAGTGTCTTGATGAGTGGCAGATACTGCAAATTTTTAATTGAAGCTAAAAAAAGGGAAATGATTGTCAGAATGATGTGATACTATCCTAACATTAAATACTGCCAATCATGGGAAAAAAAAATCTAGTCAGTTCAGTCCAGCTTTGATCACTGCATTTCTACAGAGAGCCTGCCCCAGCATTGTATGCAGACTGCAAGCCTGACTAGACTCCTTCAAAAAGATCCTTATGTAGGATGGGTCTTCCACTGCTGGGTTGTAATCACCTTCTGAATAACCTTACCCTAAGAACATTCATTTGAAATAGCATGATTACAAGAAAAGTTGCTCCAGGAATACTGGGTTTCCTGGATTTTCCTAAAGGCAGATTTTTAAGATGAAACTGTGAAACAGTAAAAGGGTATCAAGTAGTAAAAGATTATAGAATCTACACTGTCAAAAATAACCAGTTTCAAAATACCGTACTAATTCTTTTACTTGAACACATAATAGATATGAGTCTTTTTTTTTAGATCTCTTTGTCTGGATAGCACATGCTTTGTAAACTTTCAGCTGAACTAGATTAACGGAAATGAAAATGGCAATAGAGGGCAAATTCTTCTCTCTGATTCAGCAGAATGCTCACGTATGTTTAATCCCAAACACCTGATTCCCTCTAGTTCAAACTTTAAAGCATGCAGGGTCAACTAGTCCCTTTGTGGCTACTACTAGCATTACTGCAAAACAGGCAGCTTTCAAGTCATGTAAGTAGCATGTATCCCTGAGATCTACCAGTCAGGTTAAGTGAAGAGCTTGTTTTTTCATGCCCTGCTACCTCATGAAACTAAAATGTGAAAATATGGTGCACGGTGACACCCAGCACCCAACGGAAATGGCACTGCAATGTCAAATAGGCATCAGGATGTTTACAGACAAAAATAATAATGCAAAGAGAGAATGATTACATTTGCAAATACAGTAGAAAGCACAAATCAGTAACTTTAGTGTAAGAAAATAACAGGGAAGATATGACAAAATCCAGAGAAATCCAAAGCCACAAATAAGAAGTTCAGAGGAAACAATGAAGTCGTACATGTGTGACCTTTTTTCCAGCATGCGTTGGAAACAGTAAGCTGTGGGTACTGGAGAAAATGTTGAGCCAGGTATTAAGTGAACATCAGACAGAAATTTGAGAAATTAATGGGAGAAGAAATGCATCAATGACTTGAAAAGGAAACTCTCAGCACATCTAAGAAATCAGTAACTGTTCTGAACTCTGAGATCAGAAGTCTCGCAAAGAAATGTGGAATATGTAAGGCTTCAGGGTAGGAAAGGGTAACGTGCTACAGAGAAGGACAACAATAAACAGTGTCTATCCTGAGAGGAGAATACTAATAGAAAACCCAAAGTCACACATTATCACCAAACCATCAAGGCTCTAATGCACTGTCCTGCACTGTCCAAGTTCTCTCTAGACATATGACAGAGCCAGGGAGGATTGCTAACATACACCTCAGCTAAGGAAAACTTCATTCCAGTGCAGAAGTCTGTCTTCGAGGCTAGATTTTTTCTTAGCTCTGTCTCCAGAAAAAGACAAAAATGTTGCAGTTTCAGTCTTTCTTTCACTATGTGGATGTCCAGAGGAGTTGTCAGTTGGGTGAATTATGCTAGATTTAAAAAGTCCATTATTCATTCTGTGATCACATCATGAGTATGTGAAATCTTGTTTATGACAATTGTATCACAGTGTGAATTTTGGACATGTGGCTTTGTAGACTAAAATTCATCCATCTGTATTAGGATGCCTAAAATGCGGATGCATGTCTTTATATCTGGTAACATAGACTCCTTTTTGACCAGAGAGAGAAATAAGCAATTCTAAAAAATCATTCATTTATCTGCTTCAGACATCTCTAGAAGAGACAAAACACACCCCATACGAGTCAATGATGCTCCATTAACTACAAACAGGGTTGTGGGTGACTACAGCAGATGGAGCTCATTGTGCCACAGGTGTCCCTCACTTTAAATGGAAGTAGCTTAGATCTTACAACAGCACCAGGACTATGTGATTTAACTGACTTTTCTAACAACCACCACTTTATTACAGGCAAATTAAATGTGAATTGCCTTCAAGTAACCTGGGGAACATATTTCATCCCAAGTACCAAAGAGTTGGAAGGGGAGTACAACTTAACTGAATTCACTGATGGAGAGCCAGAAATGCTGTTTGCAAGTCTATGTGTTAAGGACTGCTTATCAAGTTGATATCAAGCATGAAAATGTCATTCTTCAGATATGATCACTGATTTTCATAAAGTAACCAAAACCAGGAGCAATTTGAATTGAAAAAAAGGACAGAAATCCTGGCCCAAGCAGTGCAACACTGACACATGTGGGAGGGTATGCAGCCTAAGCCAGGCAGGGTATGAGGGGCCTCCCTTGGCCAGAATCACAGAATCACTAGGTTGGAAGGGACCTCTAAGATCATCAAGTCCAACCCATGCCCTACACCTCCACTAAACCATGTCATCAAGTTCTATATCCAGTCTCTTTTTAAACACATCCAGGGATGGTGACTCCACCACCTCTCTGGGCAGACTGTTCCAATATTTTATTATTCTTTCTGTGAAAAACTTCTTCCTAATATCCAACCTGTACCTTCCTTGGCGCAGTTTGAGACTGGGTCCTCTCATTCTGTCCATTGCTGCCTGGTGAAAGAGACCAACCCCCACCTGTCTACAACCTCCTTTCAAGAAGTTGTAGAGAGTGATAAGGTCAAATCTACCCAGGGTCCATTTTAAGTATCATAACATTTCTGATGCAATTTTCAGTTTGCATGGATCTTTGTGTCATCCTGAAGCAGTCATTTCACTCCTTGAATGCCTTCCCTTCACTTACTAGTCCTCACAGGTCAGACTAGTAGCTTTACAGGACTGAACCTGTCCAAAGTAGAGTAACTATCAGAGAGATCTTCCAGTTACTGCTTCTGCTGCTACTACTTTATTTACCAAAATAATATAACCAGTAGACTGGGTATCTGACAAGTTATATATCATAGTTTGGTGCAGTGATACATCATAATGGAAGTTTCAGAGCCCTGCAGAAAGTAGTGGCACCTAACAAGCCAATTTCTAACCCAAATGCCACAAATCGTGTGATAAGCTTCACCAGGAACAAAAAAAGGTTTAGAGGCATGCTTCAAAGAACTTTTGAAAGCAGTACAATATTTTGTATGATCGCATATTGTGATGAGCAAGGTCCATGTTTTGATCCTCTCCCCCTCTTACTGTTATTCTGTTAAAAGGAGTAATCAAAAAGAGGGAGAAAAGAAGGAAGGGGGGTGGGAAGACTTGATGCCAGATAGTCTTTTTGAAGTATTTGTTCTCTTGATTAAGAGTTCTCAGTTTGGCAAGACCTAAATCAAGATACATCAAAGAGGGTTCAAAATAAAGAGCAGCTGAATGAAAATGTATGAGATGACAGAAGGAATAAACAATAATAACTATGCATATGTTTAAGTCATCTGAAAGTGATTGCAGCAATGTGTAAAATATCCGGAAATAGATGTTAAAACTCCATCTTAATCCCCTAAGGAACAAGAAATCTGCTTAAATCTTAAATAAATCCTGTTTAAAATAAACTGCATGCATTCTCCCCTTTGCGTTATGACTTCAGGAACTTTCCCATCCTCTGTGGTTGGCTATATATAATGTGGAAACAACTATTGTTCCTGCTCAGATTTTCTGCCATGGTAGCGGATTTCTGTAATATACTGGTAACACAAACAAGAAAAGAACCTCCCCAACAGTTATAACTCATATGGAGGGGATGAAGAAGCAAGGGCTTATACATGCCTTCTGTTTGCCAGCATTTGTTTCCCCCCAGCTGAGAAGTTCTTTTTCCAATAGAAAGTTGTGTGGAAAGTGTGATTAGAGGTATGAGGGAAATGATTTACACTTCACTGCATGATGGCTTGAGGGTTGAAAAAAAGGCCAATGGAAAGAGATGAAAAGAGAAATACAGAACAAAACTCAGGAAGATAATAGGCAGCAGAAGGCAATATGAGATTAATAACATGATGGCATCAGTTTCGGTTTATTTTGTTAAAATTATCCCCATTCTGTTACATACAGAAATCTAAAACAACCTAACACTGAGGCAACTCTAACAAAGCTACCACAGACATTAACTCAGGACCATGTTTCATCTTTAAAATATCCCTGTATCTTATACTGCATATATTTTCTTTCAGTTGAAAACCTTGAAAACTAGTATGAAAGAATACAACTCTTACAAAACTATTTCTGATGGACATTATTAAAAGTGAGCTAGCTCTCCACAATACTGTGACTTTGCGTGACCTCTATATCCATTGTGACATTGGAAACACTTTTGAACAGCACCGCCACAGTTGTATTTTAAGAAGGTAACAGAATAATGGCGTTTTCTCTGTCAATTTTTTTCAAACTTTAGGAATCCTTGCAGTAAATAGTTTATAGCTAACAAGTGGAGATTAATTTTTGGCTTCAGCATTATTTGACAGGGTATCATTATCAGTCACTAATGTCTTTCATGAAAAAGATGAAAGGTCCAGAATATCACTCATGTGCCTCTTTTAAAATGCCCTGAGGTTTACTGGTTTGTTTTGTTTCCGGTTTATCTCTCTCTGTGTAACAAAATGTGGCAGACAGGAGGGCACCACAGTATACTTCTGAATCATTTCACATATGTTGAACACAAGGTGTTTAAAGATAAAGCTGTGGAAATCAATGCATATATAGATGCTTTGCCTTACCCTATGCCAGATAGTACAGCACACACACTAGTGCTGAAACTCCACAAAGGCAGCCAAGTGCAGATTATTTGGACCTGTATTTATGTTGCTGTAGTTTATAAGGAAGCATATGGGATATATTTGACAACATAAGATGAAGATTTTCATATAAGGGCAATTTTGCTTTCTGCACTCTAACAAGTGAAAAGGAGTTATAAGTGTAGAATATAGCACTGTATGTATTGTTATATAAGGCTTGATAATGTACCATGTGCACCCAAGTTGAAATATACCCTCCTTATCTCCTCATTTAGTCTCAAACAATGAGAAGCTTATGAAGCAATGGATGGGGTTCTATAGGCTGGCTCATATTAGATCATATCTCATGCTCTCTCTCCTCTTACTCTCATGTTCTTCTGGCCTAGCAATTTTTATGAAAAGGTGGTGGGATCAAGTATCTGTTGCCTCCAGTTGCAAACTTTTGCTTACCTTATCCTGCTAGATGACCTTCAGTAATTTCCAGCCCAAGGCAAAAGAATTGGTGGCCTGAGACTGGCTGAAGAAGTGAAGAGTTCTGATTAAGCAACCAGCTAATCCCTTTCTCATCTTTCTGCACACCCACTAGAGACAAACCTAATGATCAGTTGTAGTAATAATGGGGTCTGCTTTCATTTGTTGTCTACTGCTTAGTAGGTTAGACTGTCTACTATAATATGAATGTGCTCCCAGTAAGTAGCCCTATCAGTGGTCAAGCATATGTACCCTAGCAGACCAGCAATGTGGCCAAATGAAGAAGCATCTTTCCAGAGCTGGCAAATAACCTAATGGCCAAAACAACTGCAACTCAGTCAAAGCAGTACTGGCTCCTATCTATGAGTCTACCCAGACACGATCACTAACTGGAACAATTTGGTACTGATTTTCTGCTTAGTCTACCACTCATCTGCAAGTTCTGTAATGTCCTGCAAAGTCCTGCTTCTACTTACCATGTTCATAAGTATGCTCTTCACGCTTCTGAGCTTTGCAAAGCTCCTTTTCCAGCTTTTCCTCCAGTCAGAATTCCCTTTCTCCCTGCCCATCAATGCAGCCAGAGCCTCCCAAGAGTGTCCCAGCATCTCTTGGACTACTGATTTTTTGAAGAATTTCTTTCCCCTCCTTGTACTGCCAACAGTGAGGATGTCTTGGTCTGATTTGACAGATCAAAGCTTATCTGGGAGAAGATACTTGGAAAAAGTAGTTTCTTATTTAAACAATTCATCACAATACTCAGGAAAATAGGCTCATTACTCATTTCCAAAGCTGATAGATCATAGAGCTCCTACTGCTTTGAAACTGCAACAATTTACCAATTACCTGTTTGCCCTTAAACACATTTCACTCCTGGCTGGAGCCTCATCACCTCAGCTCCTGCCCTTCTCGCTACTTTTTCTCCACCCAGTGCAGCCAGGTGCCCTCAGGATTCCCTTCTCCCTATTTTATCACCCTTCCTAATTAAAACTCATCCCCCTGACACAGAACAAAACCAAACCTAAAAAACTTTTCCAACCCAATTGTAGCACAGGGATCCCATTCTCCAGCCATGGCCGTTCTAATGTTATGTCCCTTCTTGCTCTGACTGAGAACTCTGTGCATATATGGAGCATGCCTGCAAAGGAACATTCCTCTGGGAGAGGACTGTCCTGTGCCTAGTTAAGCCACTACAGCAACACATGCAACCTTTGGTGGGAATTTCAGCAGTTTCAACAAGCCTTTAGTTGGTAAGATCTTCATGGCATGGACTCTTTATACAGCATCTAAGCACAGAGGAGCCCTCTGGCATTTAAGTAGTTCGTATGGGTAATTCCTTTAGATACATCAGTATAGGGCATTAAAACACCTTTCTAGGTTTCTTTAAGTGTAAAGGGAGACAATTATTTAACAAAGAACTTTCCCTCTGGCTTAGCCTGTAAATATAGTAAATTTCATATTATTCTGCTACAGAAACAGACTCTTCTTGCAAGATGTGTGCTTAAGTTTATGAGAAGTTTCCTTCCTTCTGTTCATAAAACTAAGAATTGGTGAATGTCTCATCAGTATCCATGACTTCTGATACATTTACATTTAAAAACTGTATTAATATTCTTAGCACTGCAGCCAAATGTTAAGCCTCCTACATGTTTGTGTTAAATATTTGTTATTATTTGCTAGATTTTAATGAATGAATTCAAATACTAGGACAAAAATATGTTGGGGTTTTTTTTGAAACTGGAAAAGTATTTTGGAAACATTCTCACACTGTTATAGTAGTCCCAAAATGTATCTGGTAGGATGCCAATGTATGAACGATGTTACTGAATATAAAGTAATCATGAAAGTTGGGCTTATATATCTGAAAATGGTTTTCGAAGAAAAAAAAAACTTTTCAAGTTTTTATTCTGTCAGAAAACAATTTGTTTTCCTAAAAAAAGTGATTCTGAATGTCAAGAGACCAGTATTATGTATGAAGAGGAACCCATTAAGTACAGTGCATGCAGCTGTGAATAGTAATGCTGGATGAATGACTATACACATAGTGAGTAAGTCTCACTGGACTCATCACAATGTTTTCTATTTGCAATAATCAATCAAATTCTTTGTCCAAAAAGAGTCACCACTTACTGCTAAATGGAGTCATATGATTGTTCCTTAGCCACATGATATGGACTTCACTAAATGGCTGACCTATATTTGGGAGACACGCCTGAGAATATCTTTGCACTTCAAATTCCATCATGAAAATCAACAGGAAAACATTTTAGGAAGAGAGTGTGAAAGACCAAGCTTATTCATGAAGAAATGTAATATTCTTGAGATATTTTTTGAGATATATTTGCCATGTTCTATATCAAAGGGTGGATAAGTGCCATATATTTCATCAAATTTGTCAAAGTTTTAAGGTGTTCGATTCTCCTTTCTATTTACAGAAATAGAGGAAGAGATCTGTCAATTTGTCAATGTTTTAAGTTCAACATTTTCTTCTTAAGCAACTTGCCAGCTCCTTTCCTCCCATTTCTAACAAATGACCCATGGAAGGAGTACTTCTCATTCATAGTATTTGCTTCATGAAATTACACTTACATACCTCGAGACTGTCTTCACATCACCATCTCTGTGCAGAAAAGTTGCTGGAGTTCAGTGAGGGTCTTGGACCTAAAATATATTTAAAACATCAGAAGATGAAAAGCAATTTTATAATTTTATCATTGACACACATTTTCCTTTATACAATATTGTTTCTATAAGGTTGACCAAAAGCAGGTCAAAATACTGTGCAGCAATACATTACTGCAGATGTAGTTCACCTGACACAGATTGTCAGCTGTTACAGTCTTCATGATCTGCAAATTAATATTTTCATACTTCTCTTCCAGTTCCCTGAATCTGTCCATCCCCCAGAAGCTCAAGTCCTCCACACATCCATTCAGCCTCCCTCTTCAGCAGTGGCTTTAGTTGCTCAGCCAGAATCTCTTCCTCCTGACTTAGCAGATACTATTTTCTGACATTTTGCTTTATTATATCGGGAACAGAAAATATTGTAAGTAGGAAGCATAGCTTCAAAACAGACCAAAATCACTGGTTTTATATACAATTAACCACTGAGAATAAAACAATCTATAATCTTACTTTTGAGAACTGCCAACTGCAACAAATCTGATAAACTAATTAGATTAATATCAGAAATATTATTTTGCTTTAAAATATTTTTGAATATGAGGATGATAGATGTGCTCATTTAATGTTCTGTGAACCAAAGGGCGTTTTAAGAAGAATGCAAGAATTTTAAGAATGCAAAATCAAAGTCTATAACCTGTAATACCTGCAGAAGTGCAATTAGTGCATGTAGGAGTTATACAAGAGAAAACTGGGATCCAGGAAATTTCAGGATGGAAACTTGACCATTAAATACATCAGCTAGATAAATATGTCTTTGGAAGTGCAATAAATTGAAAGTGGAATGTTTATGTTTAATAAACATAGCACTGAGCTGGAATTCAAAAATTTTCCATTCTCAAATTATTGTTGTAAAACGCACAAAAAAATATGATGCAGTGTGGTAATGGAAATGTATGGAAATTCGTACTCGTGCAAGTACAAAAGATCTCTGAAGCTGGTAAACAAAAAAAAAGAAAACAGGCACAAATAATGGCGCTAACTTAAAACTCCCTAGGTGTTTACTGATGGCTGATTTACAGACAAACATGTAGAAGAGACTGGATGGAAGCACCAGGCAGATGAGACACATTTTCCTACCTTCTTTCCTGCAGAATACTGTAAACCTAAAGTTTATTCTGCTGCTCTCAGATTAAATAGTCAGGCTACCAGGATGTGTGCTTACTGAAATATCTAAAATAATTAGTAAGATACATACCAAAGCAGCTCAGTAATTCAGTAGAGCTACAGCAGCAGAGAACATGCAGTGCTCTTTTAAACACCTATCATTTGATATTTGCCATTGTATGCAATGGCTTCCGCTTGCCACCTATTATTGTAGGACTATATTATTGACTCCCACTGTTTCTGATTCATACAACACCTTACTTCCTGGAAGATACCTCATTTTTCACTTTCTGAATATGTTTTCCAGACCCACTACATCTACATCTGCTTCCTATCTCTGGCATCATACAGGTGGCTCCTTGAAAGGCTCTATTTACTTCAATAACTCATTCTTCCTTCCACCAAGCAGCTTCCACCTTTCCTGAAGTATTCACCAAAGTGGTATGTTGAGAAATTAAACCTCCCCAATGTGATTGCAAAGCCATTTTAAATATATCCAAACATAAAGCAATTTTTTCTAAAACCTATATTCAAACTAAGAAATACAAATTTAAAAAATATCAAAAACCCCTCCACCTCTATGTTGTTTTTAAGCACACTTCGTTTCTAACAAGTGGATAACTGTGAACCTGCACACTGCTCCATCTCTACTCACTAACCTCAGGCTGTGTCCCAGTTGTGTCAGCCACTTCAGACAGAAAATTTGCTTGAACTGAAGTTCAAATTGCTCACTTTCATATACGTTTGTAGGCTTATTTCCATGTATTACAGGTAGAATGAACAGAAATGTTAGCAAGTGTAAATAAAGCTGCTTCTGCCTTCTTTCTAATAGTCCTAGAGAGTACTGCAGGTGGCATTTTAAGTGCCATATATACTGAGCTCTCAAGCTTTTCCCCAGTATTTCCATTCTCATTTCCACTCCATTTTGAAGGACTCTGTAATCTTGTGGTGTCCCTTTCCAAAGCTTTCTTCTGCTAGAGGATTTCCTTGTTTGTATAGTGAATTTCACTGAAGTCCTGTGAGAAATATCTCTGGGTATTTCTTAAGCATAAATGAATTTCAGGGAACTAGGAGAGTGTTTTGGCTTGACATTTTGTGGATTACTTGTACTGAACAGTGTAAGAAGTTGCAAGTGACTCATCATCTTGTAAATACAATTTGCATTATATTTAAGAGAAATTTAAAACTCGGTCCATTATATGTATGTGGTGTATAATTTACACTTGGATATAGTAGCAATTGAAGCTGTAATAGTCCTGGTAGTCAGGACCTCATAATTCACTGAATTATGTGGAAGTTTTGTAGTTTGACTCATTGCCCTCACCCAAGTGATGCACATAGGTACATATATGTGTGTATGTGTATTATATTTATACACAGAAACACTGAAAACTGCCATCATGCATTTTGTTCAGAGCAGCTTCATACAGATTACAGGCCAGAAGCATGCTACTCTCGACATAATCTCAGAAACATAATTTTTCTTGCTGCTTCATTTTCTTGTAAACCTATAGGGCAGAAATCCCAGCAAAGAATGTGATAATTGAAAATGAAAGATTGTTTTTCTCTGTAAGATAGGTCCTACCATAAATAGCTCTGCTAACCATCTTCAGCACTGCTGAATTTTTTAAATAACCTATAATGGAAACCATCCACTGTAAAAAAGACTTTACACATATAAGCAATTGACTTCTAAACTGCACATAACACTAATGAAAGCCAATCAGGCATTCACCCATTTTCTGATAATTAGCAGCTGTTATCTGACAGATGCCATTTCCTACACATGCTTTTGCTCAGGGTTAGTCTGAGAAAGTTTGCTGAAGGCGGGACTATTTTTGGCCCAGCAACACTTGTGTTGCTATGTGCTCTCAGATTACTGGGCAGATAGGAACACAATGAAGTCAAACAGCTGATCTGCAAAACTGAGAACACTGTGCCATTTCCTCTGCTGGGACTTGTTTGTGTATAAATACGCACATGTGCACAAACTACGGGTAATGGAAGGTTATTTTTCTCTAGATGTGCTTGTCAAAGAGCAAGGCCACATCCTGCATCCTGTTAAAACCCTCTGTTAAAATGCAATCAGAACCCCTTAGAAAGCCCTGTGAAATCACTCCAAAAAGTCATCCGTGTGACAGTTTGTACCTTCTGTCTCACTGAGTAATTTAAAGTTGATCTTGGTTAAGATAGAAGGACCATGTGCCAGTGCTGCTGCACACACTGCTTCTTTCGATCAGTTGATTACAGAAATGTTGAGAGGCTTTGATCATTACCATCACAGCAAAGCTTGTGGTGGCTGCAAATACAGTATCAGTTTCAGTTCAGGTCAGATGGGGGATTTTTCCAAGGTCATTGGTAAAATCTAGCAGCTACCTTTAAGGCTCCTTCCAACCCTAACCATTCTATGATTCTATTCTATAATTTTACCTTCTGTAGAAGGCTGGACTCAATAACTTTCACCTCTACTCTCTTTCCATTCGACCACTGTATTTGGTACCTAGTGAGATAAGCCAGGCTGTCTCTGCAGGATAGTTAAAAGCAGCACTAAACTTGAGCCTGTGTATTTTATTACTGAGCACCCTCATAGGCAATTAGACTCACCAATAAGCATGATAGACTCTTTAAGGGAGTCTCTGGTATGTAGGTGTGTTGGCGTATACTGTCAATATGTAAAACTGCTTTTACCACAGTAGGCAGGGTACGAATCATCATAAGCAGTCCACACAAAAGCTACAAAATACCTTGTATTAGGTGTTGATATATGTTAGTTCTGTCAGCCACATGCCTGCCTTATGATTAATTTGCTACTTTAGTTATACGCCACTAATGTAGATAAATGTTCTACATCCTGTCTCAGTTACAGACACAGTTACAGAAATAAATACTTTTCTCTGTGTTTTCACCAAATACAAGGATCCTATGGGAGCAGGTGCTGGTTTCCACACTACATTTCCCAAAGCTGCATCTGCAGAGAGGAAAGGAAATCCCTGTAAAACTCTGTTGGAAGCAGTTAAGCTGATTTTGGCTTTTCCTGTTTGCCCTTTCCTGCTCTGCTGGGATATTTGCACCAATGCACCAAGATTGTTTTGCATTCTACTAGAAGTAGATTTTTATAGTGTGTGAATGAAGGTAAATTGTGTGAATGCACATCAGGCAGCCATCTGGGGTACATATGACTCCAAACCCACTGCATGGGAGGGAGTAATACATCAGTGTCCACATTTCTTCACTTTCTGAGTAGGAACCTGCTGGCCATTAGCAAAAAGCAATGAGGATTGTCTGCACCCCACCCAAGATGTCTCAGGCTCATGTGACAATAGAGTTATCCCACTCCAGACACAGGGATGGTGAGGGGTGGAAACCTGCTCCGCTTCTTTAGTGACAACAAAGATTCTTCAGTCTAGTACATTGTGCCCTTTTGAAAACCCTATTAGGGGAATGAATACAGTTAATAGCCCTCTTTCTCCTTTGGGATGCATAGTTTATCTGTTTATGCACTTGCCCTCTGGATTAGACTGAAATTTTTTAACTGCTCTAATTTGCTTTCAGCTTTGCAATGGCTTTACAGAACTTTTCTGGTTTTGTTTTTCAAAATCTTACTTCATGATGGGCATGCGATGATAAATTTTGGTCCTGCTGCAGCACAGCATTTCACAGATTAACGAGGTAAAATAATACCAGGAAAAGAAAACAAGTTTCAGGTTCTTTTTCCAGTTAATCTAAACCAAGCAATGACATATGACTTAATTCTGTAGGGTCTTTCATGTTGTAACTGGACTCACCCTGGCAGGAGGGTCCCCTGAAGAGATCCTTTACTGAAGAAAGTGAGTCAGTGCCTCTGTGAGAAGGAGCCACTGGTCTTGATTTCAGAGGCATGTACTTTGGTTTTCTGTTTTCAGTTGAGATATATTAGTTCCCTAAATGTGGTATACCTTATAACACTGGAAAGGCTATGATTTTACTGTGGGTGGGAAAGGGAAAATCCCAGCTTTGAAAATCTTCATTACTCAAACATATCTCTTGGGCATATTAAAAAAAAAAAAATAAAATATGTTTTAGTTCAAACTTGAAACAGGAACAGGAGGGGAAATCCCTGACAAGACAGAAAAGAAGAACCTGACATTTACTTAGGAATTTACAACTGAGCTAATTCTTAGGAAAATGCTATTCAAGTTGGAAAGCCATAGGTTTTGGCACCAGTTGCAGATTACTAAGGGCAGTTGTATAGCCTGTATCAATCTGCAAGTCCCTAACTTCAGGCATCTTTTGGAAATTTGCTAATAAACCCTTGCAGCTTCTTTTCTTCTTTTCCTCCCCCCACTCTTTCTAGATTTTTAAATACTCTTCAGTGCTGTTCATAGAAGTCAATAACTGAAGACAGCTATTCCACCCTATGAAAAGCACCTTTCCTTTCTGAAGCATTAAATAAGCCCAGTGGGAGAAAGCAATTACCAGGGACTTGCTACTGCAATAAGCAAATGTCAGTCAGTAGGAAAAATGAAAATATTATAGAGTAGAAAATAGATCACCAAAAGCAGATGAGCCTAAGGGAGAAAAACACCACTTTGATCTAATATACTCTTTAATGTCAGCCATATCCAAGCATGAAGAAAGAGTTTGGTCTCTGACCATATTTTTAATGTATTTCGATTAAAGATATAGGAATACAAGTCTACTCAGGTATCTGCTAAACAAAGCTTAGCACAAAGGTTAAAAACAAAGATCAGAATATGAAAAATCACAAAGAAAAGAGCAATATACATTTCATTTTGATGATTACACTTCATACACATTTTTTCATTGGTTGGTGCCAGGGAAACCACTGATGGACTAGAAAGTTTATCTACTAAGATGAATCTCAGAGGTGTTGGAAACATAGGAAGAATTTTGTTATTATGTAAGAATCTTTGGGTGACTTTGAGGAAAGAGTGGTGCAAATGGAAGTAGCAGGAGTAGAGGCTGTTGCTTTGTTGTATGAAGCAATCACCAGCTACCTAAATACTGCCTTTTGGCCATAATGAGGCAAATGAAGCTGTAGGAAGCATTAGGCAAAACAATGTTATTTGGAATAACAGTGGGGAAAAGTAACCCACCTGGCTTTGAGAAGAGTTTTATCATTATATGAAAGGGATTACGTGATATGGTTGCCTATATCTTAGGCAAAAGCAGGAGCTTGTGTTCCAGGAAGCCTAGATCTGTTTATGGAAATCAAAGTAAAAACAAGATCAAGAAGACAAGTGCTACTTAAGTTGCTGAAAACACACCTTGCAGCAATACATGAATTATGATGTTTGCAGTAGCTTGAAAACTATTATTTGCTCAGCTTTTTCTTGACATCAGGAGGCAAGAACTCAGAGAAATTTCTTTTTTATCTGTACACAGCAACTTTTCTTTATTTTCTGTAATCATTGAGAAGCTTTACCAGCAACAAATTAGAAGGTTTACAAACAGGAAAAATAAAAGATACTTGCTTGCTTTGTTGATAACTGGATAAAGCCAAAAAAGGATAATTGTGAGGTAGGATGTTAAAAGGATCACCGACAGGCCTGAAGTTATCTAGAAGTGTTGGGCACTGGCAAGGCAAACATAACTTGTTTATCACAAAGCTATGCACTGTAAGATATTGATAAGTCAATGTTGTCACAGTAGGTCTGTATGGTATCTGCTGCAGACCTGAGTAGGTGCTGCCTGGCAATGTATAGTCAACTCTTGTTACATATCCTCAAAAAGGGTATACTGATTACCTTAAAGGAAGAAAACAGTTTGCTTACATGATTGAATTTTCATGCTATCTTTACAAAGGGTCTGGAGAGTGTGAAATGACACATGGGTAGCTTCTTTTTTAGAAGGCTGCTGAATAAGTTATTAGACATAACTACCCCCAGGCCAGTATATTGGGCTGAGGGAATAGGCAAACACAGAAAGAAAAAAAGAAAGAATGAAGGAATAAAGTGTGTGTGGGAGAGAGCAGTTGCTTTTACAATACTGTCCTGCTTCCAGGCTAATACACTGTCTAGTGTCTTAAATTTCTTCCTGTAGTAATAGACTGAGAGCTATACTGAACTTTAAAGGCCTTCATTAGTTGCTAAATTATGCTGAGACCAGCCACAGTGAAGCTGTTCAATGAAGATATTTCATTATTTTGTTACTAGACTGCTTAGCATGTCCGTACCAGAAAGAAACAAAAAACCCCAAAGACCAAGCACAAATTAGAGCTGTTAACCTTTAAAGACAGCTAATCTGTTCGAATATTCTGGGACAGACTTCTTGCTCTCTGATACTAGTAGAGATTAGTACTTAGGAGAGTCATTCTTGTATATATGAGAACTGTTTGATTGTTTCCTTTAAATTAACATTTTTCATAACCATATTGAGCTCAGCCACATGAAATTAGCTGGCATTTGCTCTTTCTTGAGGATTTGCCTCTCCTAGCAAAGATATCCCTGCTCAAGGTTACTGACGTAGCCAGCTATGAGGCCATTCAAAAGCACTTAGGATTTTGTGTAGGGAAAGGGGAGATGCTGATACACTGAAGTGCCTGTGGGTGGTTGGGAGGTTACATCCTTTTAAACGGGCTGTGTCTGCAGCAAAAAGAAATCTCTTCTTCAGCAGCTTTGCTCAAGCTGCAAAACAGAAGGGAATAGTCAATGATTTCTTTCAAATTAAATGGTTTGACTTGCTTTTGCACCATATCAGAACTGGTTTGATATAAATGTGGTCTCTCTCCCATTCCATGTATGCCTACTCCAGGAAAAGCATCAACAGCATGAGGGAAATTATTATTTGTCTGTTCCACCATCTCCTGTCAGTCTCCATCAACATGAAAACAAAATTGTCATGCAACATAAATAAGGTAATACAAAAGTACACTCACTGAAGGTGGACTAAGTGATTCTTTCAATGTGCAGGAAGATTCTGCTTTGATTGTATTTGCAGTGTCAGTTATTAGCTGCCTGACAGAGAAAAACACAGATTTCTCTCTGCCTCCCTCCAAAGCTCTTCCTTCCAGTATTTGTTCTACTGAAGTCTCATCAAGTTATAAAAGTCAGCTCAGAGCTCTTTTTAATTACTGCCTAAGAACATGATTGCAGTGGATCAGCAAACATTAGACTCACTTTAAAATTTTTATTTTCAAGCTTATTTGTGGCATGAGAGGGAGATAGGGTGTGAAATTGCCATCTGATTGAATTTCACCACAAGGAAGTGGTGAAATGATAAAAAAATTGCCTCATCCAATTCCCTATGAACAGTATGAGACTCCAGATTGTAACATGGGATATAGTCATGCTACTGCTTCCCTGAGTAGATACAAGCTAAATGTATTTATCTACCAACGTTATAATCAGATTTGTCAGGTCCATAGCTGAGTGCTTTGGTCTTCACTTCTGGGCGTGAAATGGGAATTGGTTTACCCTGAAAGGAAAGTAAGACTGGAAAGCAATATGAAGTGATGAAATAGAATGTGCCTCAGTGGTAGGAATTTATTAATAATAATTAAATTTAGTAGTAACTTCCATTGTTCCTCAAGGGTCCATATGGGAACCAGTACTGTTTAGTATCTTCATCAGCAATATAGACAGTGGGATTGAAGGCACCCTCAGCAAGTCTGCAGATGAAACCAAGCTAAGTGGTGTAGTTGATTTGCTGGAGAAATGGGATGCCATCCAGAAGGACCTTGAAAGGCTTGAGGAATGGACCTGTGCAAACCTCTGAAGTTCAACAAGGCCAAGTGCAAGGCCCTACACCTGCATCAGGGCAATCCCCAGTATGAGTACAGACTAGCGAGCGAATGGATTGAGAACAGCTCTGTGGAGGACCTGGGCATGATGGTGGATGAAATATTGGATATGAGCCTGCAATGTGTGCTTGCAGCCCAAAGCCAATCCTATCCTGGGCTGCATCAAAAAAAGCCTGGCCAACAGGTCAAAGGAGGTGATTCTCCCCCCTCTACTCTGCTCTCATGAGACCCCACCTGGTTTGTTGCATTCATCTCTGGGGTCCTCAGTGCAAGAAAGGCTTGGACCTGCTACAGCAGGTCCAGAGGACAGATATGAAAATGGTTGGAGGGATGGAACACCTCTTCTATGAAGAAAAGCTGGGAGAGTTGGTGCTTTTCAACCTGAAAGAGAAGGTGCCAGGAAGATGGTATAGCAGCCTTTCAATATATTAAGCCTTATAAGAAAGACAGAGAGACTTTTTACCAAGTCCTGTAGTGACAGGTCAAGGGGCAACAGTTTTAAATTGAAAGAGGGTAGATTTAAATTGGACATAAAAAAGAAAATTTTTAATGACAAGAGTGGTGAGGTGCTGGCACAGGTTACCCAGAAAAGTTGTGGTTGCCCCATCCCTAGAAGTGTTCAAGGCCAGGTTGGATGGGACTTTGAGAAACCTGGTCTAGTGGAACCTGTCCCTGCCCATAGTAGGGAGGTTGGAACTAGATGATCTTTAAGGTCCCTTCCAAGCCAAACTATTCTATGATTCTATTAGCACAATTCATTTCAAGATCTCAGTCCCTGGTGTGACACCTGACAGAAGGATGCTATATCTAAAGGAGTATCTCATAAGAAGGAACTCTTCTCCAAATGACACAGTAGAAATTCGCCTAAGATTGCTAGCTGAATTCAGCTCAGCTGTGTACCCAATCATGCCTGAACAAGACTTCTACTGATTAAATTTCCTTTATTATATTTGTTAATTTTCCTATAGCTATGTTGAAAACTCAAATAATGTCAGCATGACATGAAGAGGTTTGATTAAAAAACAGAAACAGCTAGAACCTTTATTCACTACCTCAGTCTATAGTTCTAATGGAATATTTATTTCTTTAAACATTACAATTTATTTCATTTTTATTCTTTTAGCACCTCCACTTTTTATCAATAATCTCACTAGAAATGTTATTGCTACAGAACTTCCTGCTGAGATAATATTAGGAAGCAATGGGATTGTCACAGAGGAATATGTTCTTATATTTTCAGTATCACCTTTCTCCTTTTAATTTCCTCTCTATTAGGGAGAGTCCAGAAGACAGTGTCTAAAACACTTGCAAGATTATCTTCCTCTCATTCTCTGTTAATACAAGATGGTTCCCTGCATGGCATCAGCTAATGTTTTGCCAAGTCATCAAAGTCTCAAACAGAAAAACATTTTCCCCAGGAAGATTCATATCTCACTATTGCAAAGGCTTGTTTCATGCTCAGCCAAAACAGTCCTTGTAAAGGCTTTCCATGTAGGTCTATCAAAAAGTAACATCCAAACTATTTTCCTTCCTTGGAATTCTGACAAATATTACATTCAAGAAAAAAAGGTGTCCGGGTCTTTCTTTCAAAGTTCTGTTATTTTAATATCTGTTAATATCATATTTAGAAGAGAAGAGTCAGTTCTTCTTTGGAAGGGTCAATATTTTAGAAGTTAACATTTAGCAAGGCTGCTTCCCTTCTCTTTGGCTACTATGTGCCCAACAAATTCCTTGGTACATTTCTCATTTTGTTTTCAAATCAAAACAAACAAGTTTAATGTATTAATTCCTGTAAAAGGACTGCATTTCTGACATATTTTTTAACTTAGTGTATGAGAGAAGAGTAAAAGCTCCTGGTTTTCATCACTCCTATATGTCTGATAGAAAAAACAAAAAGACTCATACGTGGTACAACATAAGCAATCAGCCCACATGATCATTGTGAATACTAACTTGCAGGAACCAAGGAAGTACGGGGTTTTCCAGATCACTGCTGCAATGTAAGCAACTTTTTAGGGAGAAGAACTATTAATTTTATGAATTCTCTTGCGTCAGATCGCAGACAGCCCAGGAAACACCCTAAGGATCAGGAGTTTCTGATGACTGACAAAAGTAGCGCAATGTGCAGAGTGTGAGTGAATAGGGAAGGTATAAACACATTAGAAAAAGGATAGGAAAGACTGCAGCCAAACAGTTTAGGACTCATTCAATTGCCTGGCTGCAAGCCACTAATACATCAGAAACTATTACAGCTGGGTTTGTGCCCCATTGCAAATTTCTTCCCCTTGGAACTGGCCTTATTGCTGTCAGGGTGTATTTTTACCCACATTTACTCACGCAAGTTAGAACAGATGTTCAGCAAAATACCATTTGAGGTAGGCAGGATAGCCTCTGAAGATCATAGAACTGGCTGAAAATTTTACGGTGAAGTAATTTCATGAGAAAATGACAATCCACCAAAATCAAAAGGTGTTGCACAAGGCTGTTGGCTTCACAGCCTTCTGGCAAGCATTGTGTCATGATGACACTAGTCAGGCCACCGAGCACCTGTGAGCCTCATGATAGGACTGCCTCAGGGGCCTTAGGACTTGCAGAGATTTTCATGTGCAGCTTTCCAGACTTCTGTACCCCTTCCAATGGTGACAAAGCCAAGGTATCATGATCCTTCCTGAAGGCTCCTCTTCCCCTTATGGTGCAGGGAGCCTGGCAACCTTGAAAACCCTGAATCATGCCAAAGCTCCAAGGTCTGTCTCTCATGCTCATTGATCTTGGCTCTACATGATGCCAGGGCTCCTAATCATCTGGCTGTCTTATGGATTTTGTTTTTATAGCCAAGCCAAGAGCTGCAGTGCTTAGCTTTCCATTCCCGCTTTCATGATGAGCTTGCTAAACCAGCTGATTTGATACATTTCTAGTTTTCTGTATGTAGGCATCTTCATTTTTCTTTTTCAAAACTCAGCATTCTTGATCAGCAGGTCTGCATTATTGAGGTGATGCCAGTAAAGCCATAAGCTTTTAAGGACAAAATCAGCTCCTCTGCTCATCTAATTAAACTACCTCCTGTGCTGCAGGATTTACTAGTAAAAAGGTGCTTCTGACAGAAAATGTTACATCTATATGGATTTTTGCCAAGAAAGGTTGGACCATATGAATCTTGAGGTCCCTTCCTGACCAAATGCTGGTTTTAGGCTTCACCAGCAGGAAGTTCAGATGTCACTGCTGAGCGGCCTCAAACCTTTTGTTTCTGCCTGGCACAAAGCTAACTCGCATCTGTAGCGAAACATGGGTTAGGGCAGCAGGAAAATAGCTGCTGTGCATGACAAGGAGCCCATGCTCTGGCAGGCAGTCATAACAGCAAAGTCGTATTCCCTAATCACACTAAATTCACCTGCACATAGAGTACCACAGATATTTTTCATCTCCCCTGCTGGAGCCAAGAGAGGAAACTGTGAGAGAGAAATACATAATTATTCACTTTTTAAGATTAAACTGAAAAAACAATTGTTATTTCTTAATTCTAAAGCAAACCAGTAGCTTCATCTAGCACAAGCCTCACATCTGTGCTGCAAGGTAGCTGTGGTAACCACCATAATGCAGATCACTAAACAAAACCAGTTGGGTTCATATTTCTTTGTTGATGGATTCTCTTTCAATGCTTAAAATGGCCTAGCCAGGCATCTGAAGAATAGTAGCAGAATCCAAAATTGCTCAAAGAGAACACAAATGGAAAATAGCTAAGGGTGATTGCAGGTGCTAGTTGTGCGCCAGAACTGAAGTTTATTTGCTTTAAAATAAAATTTCCTATTATTATTGTTATTATTAGTGTCTTCCCTTTGATCTCAGTGAAGAGCAACACAAAGAATGCAGAAACCTTTGCAGGAGTGGATAGACTTTCTGTTGTTTTTCACATAAAGGCACTTAGAGGCATTCAGATCACACTATTTTAAAACAGTAACTACCAAGTTTCATGTAGAGTGGAGTAAAATATTTTATGTAAATTGTATGTTATACTAAACTGCATTTATCCTTATAACTGTGCATATAGCTTGTAAGCTGAAACATGACACTGAAATCTCTGTTTCCCTTCCACATTGTTTCATGCAACACTTTCATTGGTTGGGGTTTCTTGTAAAGAGATTTCAGTGTCCTGTTGAGACTAAAGAGAAAAGATATCATAAGTTAACAGGAATTGTATTACCATAAATAGGAAAAGAAGAAAAATAATGCCAAGGTAATGCTAAGCCCATCAAAACTAATGCAAAATGAAAAACTCTAGTTGGACAAGTTAAGGAACTTAGTAGCAGAGCAGTCAGTAAACTACTAGTTTTGAATGAGCATAGTATTTTAAGGGTAACCATCAATAACAATTTTGCTTGATAATTATAAAATGGCTATGTGTATTCAGCTGTAATTTCCTAGCATCTTTAGAAGTAAAGGATCCTCTAAGTTGGCTGAACTGACTGAAAGTCAACGTAAGAGCCATGCCATTGGTTATATGACAGAAATTTAAAATTAATAGAGTCTTCTAGGCCAAGAGAATTCTTGACTACTCTCACTGCTTCAGCATTCTTTCTTACAAAATACTCTGCCTAGTACATAACAGGAAGACAGATACATGTCTCAGCATAGCATCTCACATCTGACTAGGAAATCATCGACATCAAAAAGATGGTTATTACAACTTGGTGTATCACTGAGGGTATATCAGAATCAGACATAAACAATGACAGCAATCTGGGAGACAGTATTTGCAATTTTGATCTATTTTGAACCTGCTTGGACAGCATGAGGAGCCTTGCCATTTTTACTGCATAAGGAAAGTGTCTCCTTATGCCCTCTGTTTTTGTTAGGTCATGGCTGTCAGAAACAAAGTTCTTCCAAGAAGGTGGGGAATTTTACATGAGTTCAGATGAACTAATTACTGTCTGTTCTGTCTTGGTGTTCTGCTGAAACATACTTTCCATACTTCACTCTGTCTAGCACATATTTAAATCCTATCTTTAGGTTAGATAAACACTTTCTTTTTCCCTCTCAATCCCTGCTGAGCAGCAACCACAGCCCTTCACCATGGTGGCAGAAGGAAGAATCTGGTGGCTTGTGCTGCAGTGTCACAGGCACAGGAGGAGGCATACAGCTGCGTTTGCACTGTGTTTGCTGCATATGCAAGGTGTTCCATGCTCACTAGGATGAAGAAGTAGGTTGGATGAAAATGCCCTGTGAATCATGGTCCAGGCTCTTAGCTGCAAGCTGGACCACACCAACTTCCAGAAGGGCATGTGTGAAGGCAAGACCACAGTCTTTTGTCTCCCAGTCTAGTCCCACATCATCAGAGAGACCTTCAGTGTGAGATTCAAATTGAAAGGATATGCTTTTTTCAAAACATGTAAGTAAATATTAGCTAGAGGGGATGTCACAGAGGAATTTAGCAAGGATCAAGACAAAAAAAAATGAAATATTAGCAACAAGAATTTTAATAATGATTGTAATTATCAGACAAAAAAAAGAAAGCAAATACTAACATCTCATGAAGAGTTAGTCAACCTCTGAATACCAGAAAAGAGGGTGGTATTGGGGATGTGCAGTTCTGTGTTGACCTGCTCTGATTCCCTTCCCTTCTGTGTGGCCTATCTACTACTTGCTGCCACTAATGCTAACAGTGGTGTTCACATAGCTAATCTAGTCTGGACCTTCTTATTTGCCTCAAAATGTTCTTAAAACGTTATTTGATATGTATGATAGAGGACTGGTTGTCCTTTCCCTGATTGTTCTAGCCAAGGTCTGAGCACTAGTTGAGATTCTTCATCTGATAAGGACAAATACCCAGTCCCGACCAGGCAAGCTGCAGTCATAGAAATAACTGAACTTGTGTTGGACACAGTATGACACAGTTGGACACAGTATATGCATGAGCTTTATCTGCAATACTAACACCAAAGAAGTGTAAGAAGATAACTAGCAGAAGTCAAGGAATACTACCTTGAAAATATCCCTCTGTCAGAGGAAAATGTTGTGCTCATTCAAATAAATGCGGTATGTCATTTAAGACATAGAAGGTACTCAGCTATCAAAATGACCATGCTGTGGGTGTGTAAGCACCAGCCCAGGTGGAGTGCATTGGCCACAAGGCAGCAAGTAGGGAACGAGATCACAGGGAAATCATCCTTTGTGTTAGTATAAACCAGGTTTCTGCTGCATCTTTGATTTGTCTCTCTCCTGCTGCTGCTTCTCAGCTGCAGGATTACTGCTTCATCTCACATGCCATGAAGCCAAAAAAGTACTCTGGGGATTAGGAAAAAGGAAGGAAAGCTTAGACTTCCTATAGCTCCCCTCTGTCTGTCTTGGAAATATAAAGGCCCTAAACTCTCTGCTCTTCAGTCTCTAGCAATAAGGTGTTAAACAAAAAGACAGTAAGTACAAAAAATTAAGCAAGTATTGTATTAGGAGTTATGTTGTTAAGAAGACCTCAAAGACTAGCTCTTTTGGCTAGAGACCAACCCCCATATTAGTTCTGAAAAAACTACAATGTGCCATAGTGAGACAACTGGCCAGCCTAGAGAACTGTAACCCCATTGTCCCTCCAGAGGCTCCAAACCCCCATCTCTTGCAGAGGAGCAAGATGGAACCAAGTGCAAGCTCCCAGGAACTCAATGTGTGCACTCAGATCCAGGGAACTGCTGCCTGATCTGAAAGATTTTCACATGGAAACAAAATCCTCCCACTTACAAAGAGGGAGATCACGTGTGAAATTTCAGCCATTTCAATGGGTATGAGGGAAACAGGGAAACCTCAGGGACCTGCAAAGAATTCTGCAAAATGTGCTATTGAAAACACATTCAGTGGTCATTAATTTATTATATATTATATATATTATTTATTATTATTTAGAAATAGCAGACTGTATTACTTGTGAAATATCAGCACTGTTTTTCACATCTATTAAAAACTTGGCATTGCACCATCTCTGGATGAGTATGTGTCAGATAAAATGATCTCTAAGGAACTGTATGAAAGAGAAAATGAGGAACTTAAAGAACTCAAAGCAGGAGATAAATCATTTTGGTTCTTTTGACAAAGGCCAGCCTACAACTTTATTTTAATTCACTGGAACTTCTACTATACTTAGTCTTAAGCACACAGTTACATGCTTGACAAGAGTGAGGATTTTGTTACTGGTATCTCTTACCATTAGAACAAGAAAACAGTGGTTAATACTCACTGCTGAACTCCTCTAACAGAGGACATGACTGAACGAGTTGTGTGATTAGCTACAAAAGACCACCCGTATGCAGACCTATTCATGGGATCATGACAGCAGATGCCAGAACTTATATGCAGCTCCTTTGCAAGGCAAAGGTAAGCTTCAGAAAATCACAGCTACATGTAGCTAGGCATCGAAAATTGTTTTTTTATTGTGAGGTAGCTCTGCGTACACTGAAGACAAAGAAAGACAGAAAAGCTGTTTGGTGGTACGAGTCAAAGGCAAAGCTTTTCCATGCCAAGCAGGCAGATGTAGAAAACATCGCCTGAAAACTTCTGACTGTATTCCTCCCACAGCGTGAGCTTTAATCGCAGCAAGCGCAGGCAGGGGAAGGGTTACTGCTTTCCCAGCTGTTCACACAAAAGGACACTCTGCACCTGTTCCCAGTGAATGAAAGTTTGCTTTGTGTAAAAGCAGTTCATCACCCCAGCATTGGCGTCAGGGTGGTGGAGCAGGGCAGAGCCCAGGAGCATTCTGGCTGGAACCAGCACTACCAAGGAAGAGGGAGGCTGAAGGGCAGGCCCGTTGCAATCAAGCTTCATTAGCTTTAACGTGTAAACATGCCCCCACTTGAAGGCTGATGTCACAGCAAATGCAAACAGCAGGGATGGTCAGCTAAGCGTAGGTAAGAGAACATGCATTTTTACCATAGTCCCAGCTCTATTTAGTTTGCCTTATTTGCTCAAGGCTAGCTTAATTTTTGAACTTACCAGTGAGCTATTTTTCAGAAAAACCTGTGCTACACTGCCCCTGTCTAAATATAAAACAAGGTACTCCATGCTTCCTTTGATGTTCTCTTAGTTAGGTATCTCCTATATTGTGATTTGCTCAGTAATTGTCATTAGGTTTGTGTCAGGCCCTCGAGCTGGGATAAATAAGTTTGAGCCTGTGGGATCTCAGAGGAGCCCTAGAAGTTCATGCCAGTGCAGAGCATCTGGGCTGTTTTGGGAAAGTCAGTTCTCAGGTGATACAGTCATGGCAAAGGCACGGACTATGGCCAGAGCTAGAAAACACAAGGAGCTAGGCAAGTATTTCTGCATTAAAAAATAAAAAGAGAATTAAAAGCAAAACTCTGTAACAAAAATATCAGCTTCTCTTTTTCTCATGTCAGCTGGTGACCCCAGCAGTTTAAACACTTCTCCTCCTCAGCACAGGGGTCACAAACAGGGCCATCCATCTGGGCCAGCATGGCAACAGTGGTATAGATTCAGATTTCCTCTACATCTTCACCCTTCTGACCTTCAGAATATATCACCTCCTACCCCCACTTTAATCCTGGGGTCTTTATTTTGGAGCTTATAATAAATCAATAGACAGTAAAAGAAAATCCCTGTGGGAGCAGCAATTGTGGACTTATTTCAAAAGCTTAAATTCCCCACCTGCCACTTGACCAGCAAAAGGCTTGGATTCCCCACTCCAGTCCAGATTATGTAAAACTATTCAAATCCTGAGTGACAGTATTTATGAAGACAGCTGTTGGGCTCTCTAACTGGGGGAGATAGGGGCAAACTCTGTGGAGTCCAGTAGGTACTGTCCTGCTATTCCAGAGATCCTTACAATGCCTTTTTTTTTTTTCTTTTTTGGTCCAGGTGGAGGGAAATGAATAATCAGTCGAAGAAATGAAAAATTCCAAACCAAAAAGTTCTCAGAAATGCCCCTTAAAAACAGAGGTTGATTCAGAGGTTGTTCTCACACTCACCACCACCCCTTTTGTCCCCACCGCTTTTGGGTTATGATATTCATCACAGAAAGTGGCATGAGGTGGTGGGGTGAGATGCTTTGTGAACTGGTCATTTGTCAACAGTGTTCAGCTTGGTACATTTCTGGGAAGAAGATTACACTAGAAAGATACTATCATGTTTTCAGTCAAATGCTTAACCACTCGCCTTCATCTAACTGAATCTCTGCCATTGCCAAGTATTACCATTCTTGGTGGTATTTCAAACTACTGTTTACCAGCAGGGGGTTGAAATTCAGTAAAACAAAGTGGTTTTCCGTGGCAGTGGTTGCCACGCACGGGGGGAAGGCTAGAGCAAGAATCCCAGCCACTCACTATTGCAGTCTATTGTGAAAGCCCTGTTGACTTCCCCGGGTTCATTGGGTTCTGAATGTCCATGCCATTAATTACAGGAGTAATTGGAGAAGCCTGTCTGTTTACACCTCCTTTGTTTAAATTTTTCTCAAAGACTGGGCTTCTGCAGAAGTCATTAAGATTTTTTACTGGGAGGTAGGTCAAACCAATGAAGTTTTACTGAATGTTCAATGTCCATTTGACCTGCATCACATCTGAGATCGGCTCTAGCAATACGATGTATCAGCATTTGATAAAACCCCCAAGATGGGTAGCAAAAACATACACATAACACAGCTATTGCACTATGACCATAATTTTTTCAACCTTAACTTTAATTCTGATATGGAGCTTATTCCTTATCTTTGTTGCACTTGTACAGTTACATTTTTTCGTGTATAGACCCTGGGCTTTAATTTGTTTGGTTTGGCAACACAAAGATGCCATAAAACTGTACCAAGAGGAAAGCTGGAGATTCCCTTGCACAGAGGCACTCCTGCTGCACCCAGGTCAAACTCGGACCCTCTCTTCCTGCACCTTCCAGGCTGCTGGGCAGTGCAGGTCATGGCCACAGCCCTTGCACTCCTACTGCTTCTAAACCAGGATCAGGTTGTCTCATGTAACACCAGTCATCAAAAAGATAGGTGGCTCACCCACCTTTCTGAGAGAGGTTGGATGAATTGCCTGCTGGGCTGCCTTCTGTTCACAGACTACAGAGGGCTAGCTGAGCCCAAATGACTTTTATATGGCTAAGAGTAGGTAAAGCCAGTCTAGACATATGGGGTCATTATACCCACAAAGTTCACATCAGCATTTCAATCTACCACAGAATGAAAAAAATGGAGAATTAGGTTTTTTTAGTGTTCTATATTCTGTTATCATCCTAAATAAAAGCCAGTGCGTTTAAAGTTGCAGATTTCCCTATCAAAAAGTTACATTTCTGAAACTTTCACAGATGAAAAGGGAAAAAAAATAAAAGCAACAGCAAACATTAATCCTGATCGAGAGAGAAGTGTTGTGCAAAGTCTTTCATTTAATAAAATAAAGTTATATGATTAATTTTAAACACCTGGATTCATGTTATTACCATTTCCTTAACAATGAACACTTCTTTCTGACTGGAAAGAAGTTTTGAATTATTGTCTATAAATTCTGAGACGGAGGTTAAGGAAACAGATCATGTATACCCCATTAAATGAACTGAACATTCCTGATCCAGAGAGACTGTCAGCTTCCTTTGCAGGAGTGAGAAGTACTCTTTGCAAGTTAAGTTGAAATGAGAATGGAAGGCATACAATCCTTCACAGTAAAAGTTCTTATATATGCTTCTATATTGAATTTATAGCTAATTATTTGACTATATGAACAGTTCATAGACACAGGTATCGATTATAAATACAAATGGGGGGGAAAAAAAAAAAAAGGCAGTTAGAAAATGTCTACCCTTTCCTAATTTGCCTTGTCAAATAATACATATTCATTTATTTGTTTGCTCTTTCTTCCTGAGAAACATCACTGTAATGTATTAAAAAGCTTCACAGCAAAGAGGGAGTCACCATCAGATTCCACATCTGCACCACTGTTTGCCACCAGAGAATGTACTCTAACAACGCCGATGCAAGGAGGGAGAAAAGCTAAAGTCTAATTTGAGGAAGTGAGCTATAAAAGGGTGATTTCCTCACTGGAGTTCAAAGTACCCAGGGTTTCTCTTTGCCTTGGAGAGACTCGGCAGCAGTTTCCCAGTGGTGCTGCCAATGAGCATGCTCTGGATAAACACTGCAGTTGTTCCCACACACGTTTGGGATATGGAGCCCCCATTCTCTGGATATGGAGCCCCCATTATCTGACGTCAAGGCACCTGCCACATCCTGGGATCATGCTCAAACCACTTGTTAACCCAGCAGGTACGTTAACTAGAGTGAATTTGGCAGTTTTAGCTCAGTCCCCAGAGAAAACTTTATCAGAAGAGCCATTTGTCTCCAGTGGGAGCAAACACAAGCACCTATCAGACTCCTTTCCACAGCTCTTGCCAGAACCCGATGGAAAAACAAAACAAAACAAAACAAAACAAAAAAAAAAAAACAAAAATAAAAAAATAGCAGAATAATTGCAGCAATCAGGGCTCTTGCTACCCTTATTTATTGAAAGTGTTTTGTTTGATTTTATGATATGTCTGGCTACCTGGCCTGTAGCTCTAGCAAGGTAGCAACAGCTTTAACCAAAAGGAAACCCAAATCATATATGCAATGTTTCCCTGAATGCAACAGCACTCAGGTCCGGCTGTGCCAGCACAGCAATGCAGGCATCATTACCCAGAACACGAAGCTATACAGTTTTCATCTTTATCAATTCCTCCATCCTTCCCTTTTGAACTATTCCAGACTTCAACACACACCGAGTTCAGAGAGAGTTCAAGCTTGCTGCTTACACCAGGAGGGCTAAAATCTTTGGTTTCTGTTTCACAGGAATCACTGCAGGTTCATAGAGCAAGTAAAAGGTGATGCCTAATATTTGTGCCAGCCTGGCACTCACTCCATGCTGTTCAGCCTCCTAGCTCTCTGCTCCTCGCAGAGCTGGAATGGAAATCCATTTGCAGCTAGAAAAACTTGGCACATCAAAGGGATGCTGTCAAAGCGGTAGGTCTGAAATGTTATCTGTCCTCTCTTGTCTGCATTTGTTTATAAAATACACATTGTCTTTGCAATATAGAAGTGTTTTATATCCAGGCACAGCTTGGAGTGAATACTTTTCTAGGTCACTATCAATGTCAGAATCAGTAACAGCCCTAGTCTGGTGAGTACGCAAAGGAAAAACAAAACAAAGCACACACACGCAGAAGGGGGAGAGGGTGAAGATATCTTAGGAACAACTTCATATGGATTTGCAGAATATTATCAGAAATGACTATGAGAAAAAGCAGATTTTTGAAAGTTAGGGAAACTATACATCATGCACCTTCCCAAATGGAGGCTTCAGATTTCATAACTCAAAGAAGGCATAATATATTGTTCTGTTTTATTGACTTATTTGTGGTCTGTGATAATGTATCATATATCAGGCATCATCCATTATGCTACAGTGCATACTAAGGGAAGGGGTGGAGAAGGAAAAACTGCATTCCTACAAATGGAAAAGTTTGTGATAAACAGAAGCTGAGAGAATTAGCAGTGAACTGTGTGTTCCCAATATTAAAAAGTGCAACACTTTTTTTGATCTTCTTTTGAGTCCTACTGAGACTTTTGCTTCAATAAGAAAATGGTGGTAGCAAAACCAACAAAGTACTGCTGCTGAATAAACATGCTATTTCATTTGCTGCTTTAAAAGATGTTGCACCATTTAACATTATCCATTTAGTTGTAACAGATTAGGTGGCTGATCTTCATCACACTGGTGTAAGAAAGAACATGTCCCTTTCTGTTTTCTTAGAGAGCAAGTTCCAGCACTGGCATTCAGGCCATAGCAGAAGGCCTGTTCATAGGACGACAAGGGTGACTTTCATCCTGCAGAGGGTATAGCACTTGCTTCTGGACTTGCAGGTGTGCCTGCCCTGACAGTGTGAAGGTTTTCCATTTGCCAGGTACAGACAGCATTACAGGTTACTTGCCAGCAGTTTACCTAGTCTTTTTGGTCTCTCTCATTGGCTTTGACCAGTGCAACATGGTTGCTTAGTCCTTGTTGTGCTGCAAATAGCAAATGAAATCTGCCTTGACATTCCTTCATCCATGCCCTCCCTCCAAATTAAATGGGTCTTTTAAGTACACTTGGGTGGTAGGTTTGCAAAATTGTAGTCTCCCTAAGGCAGAGCCAGTGTCATCTGATTTTCCTTTACAGGATCCAGCAGAATGAGGCCCTAAACTTCATTTGTAGCCTGTAGGCATTACAGTAATATCACTAATTTAATACAAATGATAATGAGAGGAAGAGACATGTTATTCACAATACTAACTTCTTCCCATCACAGATGCTGGGCAGGACTTCAGATCTGCATTTAGGGAGCTTGTAGTTTTGCTGAAATGGCCATTCTTTGTACAAATATGCCCCCAAGCAGCAATAAAAAGAAACAGATGCAGATTAGCACTAACAAATAGCATACTCACTACACTATACATGTAATGCATGCAAACAGTCCTACTGGCTTTATATCTGCTACAGAAGTATAGCCCTATGGAGGGCATTGTCCTCTCCCACAGCATCAGTTCTTCCCAGAGTTTGAAGCCACACAGAAGCTGGGGGACACCAGGGAAGAGCAAAGTGGAGTAGAGCCACCTTCACTGTGCCTAACAAGCTTTCAGAATTTGAGACATCTTGTGAAAACTTGCTTTCTCTGTTCATTCTGCTCCCCATGGGGAGGTACATGGAGTGGGCTGATTCATCCATTGCACAACCTAAGGGGCCTGTTATAAATCCAGGTGGTTGGAGCTGAGAGGTGGCCTGGATGACCTGATTACTCTGATCTTCCAATCTTTAGATGACTAACATTGGGTGAAATAAATCTCACTGATGGCTGACTGAGCTATCCTGCCTTCCACAGTGTCAAAAGTGAAGTGGGAGATAAGTAAGTATATCCCAGGCTGTCTGAGGCAGCCAGACCTCAATCACAGCAGAAAAGGTATTTGTGGCTTTGCAGGTGAGCAGACCAACTACAGTAGCTGCACAGAGACAGAGTCTGGTAGCCCCAGCTAGGACAAGGATCAAAGCACTTATTGTTCTATTGGTCTTAGGCACTATCATAGGTGTGACAACATAATCATACACCTAGGTGAGTGACCCAAAATCTCCAAGAGTTCTCAGACTTATGGATTACCATGGCACTATGCCTTTTGGAGAAGGGATGCAGAAGTGCAGACAGGACAAGCCAAAGGGACCGAGGGACTCACAAAAGAGTCTATAAATCTATATTTACCCCAAATGGATCAAATTTGATTGCAAAAAATATGCAATGGAACAGATGGAATGTGTGTTTATTTTTCTGTATACCTGTGGCTTTCTGTAGGAAGTCCCAGAACCTCACTACTTCTTCCTGTTTTTGATCTGCTCTCTTGTGTCTTGTGATCAGGTGTTTTTGACTTGTATGAATTCACACCGCTGGTTGCCTGCATCCTCTTGCCATGTACAGAGACTGACAGTCAATGACCTTCTACACTACCTCCACTGCTCTTCTCAAAGGATCTATTATGTGGCTCACTGGAAGAGCACAAGCCTGGTTCTGTTTGAGTCAGCATGACTCTTACAGTACAAACACTGAAAACAGCCTCTCCACGTAGCTGGCCTCATTTTGCATTAGTCAGGAAAGGTCAAAGCAAAATTGGAGTCAGGATAAAATTGGTCAATGTTTGGAATCAGTCCCACTTGAGCTTGATTTCCTGTTTCTGAAAAAAAAAAAAAAAAAAAAAAAAAAAAAAAAAAACA
>NDXB01008582.1:8105-33624 GCA_002631895.1 Agapornis roseicollis | reverse complement strand
TAAAAAAAAAAAAAAAAAAAAAAAAAAAAAACAAACCCCATACCAAACCACACTGACTCCCGTTATCTGAACATGAAGTTCACTGAATGCTGCTATACATGCCACACAAACACATTTTAGATACAGTAATTCCTTGACTGCCTTAAGAAACTATCAGCATGAGTAAGAAGGCTTCACAGCTACCAAGAACCAGATGAAATGTGAAGGCTACAGTTTATATTTTTCCATCTCTATCTATATTATAGGGTTGGTTATTCAGAGAATTGCCTCTAAAATTAGTGGCAATCCCTTCTAGAAATATACCCAGGCCAAGAGAAGAAACCAAACTGGCAGCTTTCCTGTTAGTACCCAGACCCACCATTGTGGAATCAAAAGTAATCAAAACAGCTTGAATTTCAAACTGGGAAAAGGCAGACAAAGCTGGCTTGATGTTTTTTTATTTAGTTAATTAGGCTAGAAAAATGAAAGTGCAGTGTACCTACTTGATCTGACCGAAAATAATTAAAATACCAGTCTGTGGAGAGGGTAATTAGATGCATTATTGATTAAATAGTAGAAGAAAATGACAGTTTTTTGGAATACCTGTCAAAGTTAGAAATTCAGTCATCATCTCCCCCTCCCCCCTTCCCTTCAGCCCCATCCTTCCATCTGGCAGCAAATGCTTACGGAAGAACCAAAAAACAAAATGAGACAGAAAATGAAATAACCTCCAAGCTTTATGGATTTGAGGGTCCAGGAGGCACAAGTAAGCACTTCATATTAATATTCCAGTATTGTAGATGCCTAATAGCTACCCGATAGTATCCCAGAGAAGATATCTTCTCGATTTTCTTGCTGTGTGTTATTCTAGCCTCAGTACTTTCTGTTAGCTAATCCTAATTATGGTTACAGTACTTTCTGTTACCCATCCTCACTACCAAAAGTATAGTGTTCTCTGAAAGAATAGAGAGAAGAGAGCTTAGGGTTTAGGGGTTTTGTTGGAGGTTTTGTGTGATAGTTTTTTTTCCTTCCCACAGCAATTCACTGTCCTCTCCTTTCTGCTGGGCTATTTTTGGAGTGGAAAAAGTAATCTCTGCTCACAATACATAGATATGACCTTCTCAATTTTCTTCTGAATATAAATTCTTTAGTACACATTAAAATGGAGATTTCTGCAATGCTAACCTGCTTTTCTCTTGCTGAAAAGAAGGGTCATCATGGCTCACATCCTTCCAGTAATGGTAAAGATGTGAAATCTTTCAGGAATGCAATGCATTATAGGTTCCATGAATCAACCACAGACCTTTTTATCAATGCTTCATAAGAAGACCTAAGTTCCTCTTCACAGGGATACATATAATGCAGGCAGCAAGAATACTTAAAACCAAGCCATTTTATTCAAAGCCATGCAACCTTTCATCTTCAACTTCTTGAACTCCCCACCACTATCCCTCTATTTCCTATCTCCAGATATCCAAATGATGACTCCAACTCTATTTCCCCCAACAACTCTGAATGTATGTCAGTACAACTAGTAACTTCTCCCACTCTCTACCATACACTTTCTACTCTTTGTTACCAGCCTCCTTGTTTCCAGTCCATCTTGTTTCCTCACCAGGATTTACTCTGGCACAGTTCAATCCCTGTGCAAAGCCTTGCAGCACCCAGCAGGTAAGACACCATTTGTGTACTAGCACATTCCGACACATTAGTATATCACTGCCAACGAATGAGCTGTTACTCTAGATCAGCTGGGAAGATGTAACTTAGTGGGAAGAGATCTAAAAAGTCCAGAAGCCAAAGTCCTTGTCCCAGGAAGAAAAATTTTGCCTGTCCAGACTGATCCCATCCCAGGTCTTTCCTGCCAGCCTGAGCTGTTCTCTCTCTCCATGATTGGCCATGGCCCCCTCACAGCCTGGCTTGGCCCCAGGAATCATAGAATGATAGAATGGTTAGAATTGGAAGGGACCTTTAAAGGTCATTTAATCCACTCCTGCTGCAAGAAGCAGAGACATCTTCAACTGGATCAGGTTGGTCAGAGCCCCATCCAACCTGACCTTGAATGTTTCAAAGAATGGGGCATATGTCACCTCTATGGGTAACCTGTTCCAGTGTCTCACCATCATCATTCTAAAATATGTCTTCTTTATATCAAGTCTGAATCTACCCTCTTTCAGTTTAAAACCATTATCCCTAGTGTCCTACCACTACAGGCCCCATTAAAAAACCTGTCTCTATCAGCAAGAGGGAAATGATAGCATAACAATGGCCATGAGAGACAGAGGGGGAAACACGTCTGAAAAGTCTCCCTGTTGCCTTGCTCAACCTTAATCTCTGATGTACTGAGTCACAGATTAAAAGATAGAACAACCTGTGAGAGCTCCTGGTAGAACTGCTGCTTCAGCTCCTGTATCACACCCCTTTACACTGAGCACAGACTGACTGCACTTAGCAAAGGATAAAGAGATCATGTAAAGGAAAAGCAGCAAGCAGAGTGAGGCCAGCAGAAGTCTTACAACTGGTTTATTTGCTCTGGGCATTGTATACACAATGACAAAGTTTATGTTGCTTTTACGCTGAAGAAACGAGAATGTGAGTGACAGCAGCTAGACAACCAACAGTGATGATCCACTCCTTCTCAGTATGGACAATACTTCCCAGCTGTGTGTTGAGACCTTGTGGAACTAGCTCTTATCTCTGTGTTGACTGCCCTGAGGTATGAGAACAAGGAAGCAAAAAATGTTCATCGTAGCCTTTTACTATTGACCTGGAATCAGTTTCCCAGCCACAAATTATAAGCCTATCATTTTACGCAGAGTAGTATATAGTCAGATGGCTCTCATTGCCCACCTGCTGGAAGACCTGTCTCATTGCTGGCAGATGTGACACAACATTAGGAGTGACATGGTCAAGCCAAGCAACAGAGATGTACTTCAGCCAGGGCAACATGCACACCAACATAGGGAAGTCTGAGAAGTTGCTCTAGAGCTTGCAAACAACACTTCAGAACAACACTGTTGCTTGAACATATATGTCTTTAGATTAAAAATAATAGAGTGAATTAAATATATAGACTCCATAGAGAATGCAGCAGAAGGTATAAGAATGTATGCATTCTCCCTTCAGACAAGGGCACATTTGCCTTCAGACTAACTTTGAAGGTTAGGACATAAGTGTTATTTCTTGCATCATCACCATGAAATAGCAAGGAGACCCAAGAAGGACACAGCTAAGAGAAGAAAGGGAAAGGGAAATAGCATTTAAAGATACAATGATTCAAAATCTGTGCAGAGGCTACCAAACAGAGCTTGAAATGAATCATAAAACAAAGATAAGACTTTGAAGTCGTGAATGTGATCCGAAAAGGTAGTAGATTGTTAAGACACAGTTGTATGATGTGAATGTCAAAGGACAGTTTGGCACCATGTATAGCATGAAACATAGGTAATTTCTGTGTTTTCTTGGTCTGCTTCCTCAGAAATAAACTCCAGAAACTTCTACTAAGGCAAATAGCTCCAACTTCAGGAGAATAATTTCCTCACCTCTACACAAAAGTTCATCACTCAATAAGCAAGAAAAATCAGCATGAAAACCCAACCACAAAACCCCTTCAGCAATAGAATGCTATTTATAAGATGAGCTACACCATGTTTAAATATTAGGAATGAGTAGGGCAGAACAAATCTTTCTGCATATTTTGAAAATGTATCTTAGAGAACTCTAACAAAAACTCCTATACACATGCCAATATCATGGCTTTTAATAATGAAAAGCTAATTCAACTAATTTCTTACAGTGCAAAAGAGAAAACTTACTAGCAATTTATTATCAGGAGCTTTACTTCTATTGCCTTTATTAATGTAAGCTGCTGAGCTATTTAGTCAATCTTCCTCACAGTCTTTAGGGAGTTTAGTTCACAAACTTACACACAATTGTCCTACTAATCTAACATCTGACTTCAGAACACAATCTACTCATTAACACTTCACTTCCTCTTTTTATTCTGCCTTTTTCTAAAGCAATGCACACAAATACATACATATAGGTAGTTCTGTGCGTAGCTGCCTGAGAACTGTATCTAAAATCTTTCATCATGTGTTCATCTTAGCATATTATCATTACTTTGGATGTATAGCAGTAGAGTCTAGTGGGCAAATAAGACTGTTAACTAATACCTCCTTTTAAAGGAAACCATAAAGCATAAATCTGCATGCTTTAAAATATACATGATCTTATAGCATATTTAACAGATTATTTTAGAGATTTTCTGTCTTGTCCCTAAAATTTTTGTTGCAGAAATATGTGCACAGCATTCTGCTTTCAAATATCTCTGAGAAATGCCATACACAGAAATTTTACATGTGTAAATAAAATAAACCAAAGCCAAGGTACTGTACCTAAGTTTGTTTTAAGGAGAGTAGGTAAACTGCATCCTTGGCATTCCATTAGGTTCAAGGATGGCAAATTGCTTGTTTATGATGCAAATTGCCAGACTGATTTGTGCAGCACAAATAAAACCTGCAAGTTCAGCGAAGTTCTTCTTTAGCAAAGAGGAAGGAACATGATAAATGATGAAAGCACCCCAGTCATACATAAGGGAGTCTGTGTTCAATCCCCTGCCATTCTCCTGTGCACAGACAGTATTTGCAGTTTCAGACATATTTAATAGTCAACTACCTATTCTGTATATCAGTGACACAAGGCAGCTGAGAACTGGGCTTAACTAATGAGTCTGGTCTCTATTAAAATGCATTATTTCGAATGTAATGAGATAGGGCTCTGAAAGTACAGTCTGACATTTAGACCCCCAATATTTAAGCCTGCAGATGTCTGCTAATCCTCTAAGCAATGGTGCATCATTACAGTCAAGGCAGGTGCTCATTTCTGTTGCTCACATATGTCCTAGGACATCCAAGACACCCCACACAGGCTGGCAGATGTAAAGCCTGTAGGAGATCCATCTCTTTCTGAAACCCCACCAGGTTATCCCAGGGCACCTCCAATGCACCAGACGCCGGCGTGTGCCAGCAACTTGAACAAATCTGTGGACAGTAGATCCAGTAAAGTAAAGAGCTTCTCAGGACAGAAGGCAGGAGAGCTCAGTTCAGCTGTGTGAGACCTGTGTCTTTGTAGATCTGCAGCTGAAGGCTGGGTGGGATTTCCAGCTACCTCTCCAAAAACTCCAGAACTATGGTTAGGCATCTAAATTGAGCTTTGAGTCTATCTTATGTTGGGAAGAATCACTTCCTAGGCTCCTCTGGCTGCATTGAGACAACTTCAATTGACTGTAGAAGGAACCTATAAACCTGCTGTGCATGAAGACACTTTTCTGTAGATAGTGAATTCAGTTTTGATACTGAGTTGAAACCCATCCTTTAAAACTAAAAAGGAACAGACACAGCAATCAAACTCTTTCATTGTGAGCAACTTACTACTGTTAATACCTGAGAAAACAGAGACAATGACTAGACCATCCAGAGATTTAATCTGAGAAAGTAAATTTTATTGTAAAGTATGAAGCTGAAAACAATGCATATCAGGGTTTTGAATTAGATATGTCTGGGGTAGAGTTACATACTTGAAGAGTAGAATGTTTCTTCATATCTGCTGCTGGAGGGGATTTGAACCTATACTTTTTACTATGGGAATACTGTCCTAAGAATCAAGCCATCACATATGCTGTTCTTCCACTTTCCTCCCAGAGTCACTGCTTTTTCTATGGATATCTTAAATGTTTACTGGTCTAAGAGTGAGGGAAGTATTACATTTAACAGTGCTTGAGTGCTTGGAGCACTCAGCAAATGAAAAACCTCTGCTCCAGTTCCTGTGCTATATCAAGTTGAAAACAGCTTTGAACTTAACTCCATAGACAGACAGCAGAAACTTTGGCTTGGTTTGATTTTATTTTTTATAATGAATATGCAGATTGAAACTGCAGAGAACACATACTGAATGTGACCTATTCATCCTCACTTTGCCCTGCTGTTTTTTTCAAACTCATTTGGCTTAGCTCTGTTACTATGAAAAAGCAGTGGAAGCAAAATTAGGAAAAAATTCAAATAAAATGCTCTACTGGCTGCTGACAGCTGTGTAGTCAACAGGGAGTAGTATATGTTAGTGAGATCTCCCATATAAAAGCTCAATTCACACATGGAGTGAAATATAAAACATATTTGTTTAAAGTTCCTTTTAAGGCAGCAAAAAGGCAGTCTCGTTGGGCTGGGATAAAATATTTCTGAGGAAAACATGAGGAAAACAGTCAAAGCATCCACTTTCCAGAATATCCACAAGCTATATTTATGATTGATCTGGCAACTATGTATCTTTTAAAGATAAGACCCTACTTAATGGGAATGTTTATCTGCTGAGTATAATGGTACAATACCTAGAAAATGTAGTGAGCTCTTTTTATGTGTATATATATATATATATATACAGTGCAGCAGAACCATGATAAGTAATTTGTAAAGCAAATGGAAAGAGACCTGGCTTTTATACGCAAGACCAGTATCTTAATTCAAGATGTCACTCACTAAATGATATGTTTCCCACAAACATGAGCTATTCTCACACAAGTGATAACCTTCCACCAGCAAACTGTCCTTACAATTTCTATATTCAGCAGATGCCCAGAGTAGTATATTTGTCCTTCAGAAGGAACTGTTGAAAACTATTGACAAGCTATGGAAAAGCTTCAGAAGTAACTATTTAAAAGCACTGCAAAAGGGATGTTTTCAGTGTCACCAAAACCTGACCTATAGAATCATAGAATCATAGAATCATAGAATCATAGAATAGTTAGGGTTGGAAAGGACCTTAAGATCATCTAGTTCCAGCCCCCTTGCCATAGGCAGGGACACCTCACACTAAACCATGTCACCCAAGGCTTCATTCATCCTGGCCTTGAACACTGCCAGGGATGGAGCACTCACAACCTCCTTCAGCAACCCATTCCAGTGCCTCACCACCCTTACAGTAAAGAATTTCTTCCTTATACCCAATCTAAACCTCCCCTCTTTAAGTTTTAACCCATTACCCCTTGTCCTGTCACTGCAGTCCCTAATGAAAAGATGAGTGAGGTAAAGTTCTTTCTGCAGACACAGAGTCCTTGCTTGCAAATACACCTCTTGCAGAGGTTTAGGTATGTGGCATCAGTTGAAGCATCATTGCATATTGTTCTAGAAATAGGGGAAAAGGGAGGAAAAGACTTAGTTCTTGTCTTTGTTCTATTGGCTGAACAAAGAATATTCAACACAGACAAGCAATGTATAAAGAAAGAGAATAAAGATGCAAACCAAGTGCTACAGGAAATCCCTGCTACAGGTCTCAAATGAATAGCTTCTGAAGTTATAGTAATATTGACAAAGATGCACTCTACTATATTTGTAATAAATGCTTTCATAATTTGTCAGATACGGAAAGAAAATAAAAAAGAAAATACTTTGTAGCTTGCAGAATAGTTGATGGTAGATAGAAGTTTTGTATTTTTGGCTGGATGATGGGTGGATCTTTAGAAAAAGTATGACTGGTATGGTTTCCAAAAATGAACAACAAGCTCTTTCTGAAATACAGGATTCTATGCTACAAAACTCCTGGGCTCTATCACTGAGTCACATTAGGAATTAGGATTAATTTTCCTGGACCCTAATGAATTGTTCTTGGACTTCATTAGTTTCTGATGAACAGTTGCATATTGATGAATGATGTATTGAAGACATCAAGTGTCATTGCATAGTATTTTTGCAAATAAGATTGCTCATTGTTGATTGGCTTGCAGCATGGTTTGTAAGGACTTTGCTCCCAGGTTTACCTTTTTACAGTACAAGTGATTTTTGTAATTGGAATCCTCTTTCTTTAATTGAAATTAATTGCAACAGTTGCTGTGATGATCTACAGAGTTGTGCAAAGTTTAGGATACTGATGACACTTTTGGCTTTTCAGCAGAGTCCAGATGAAGTTGTTTTTACTGTGGAAAAGGAAGGAAAATAAAGAAATCCAGCCTTTGAAATGAAAAATAAACATTCAGCGTTTCAAGGTCAATTGCATATGTGGGAAACCAGTGAAGGTTCTGCTTTTCATGCCTGTTGGCCCCTTTTATGAAATTGCTGCTTTGCATTTTCCGCCTCCTTTTGCTGTCTTCCCCTTGATGTTTTGGCTGAAAGCAGGAAGTAGAGCAGTAGGTGAAAGCTCACACACAGAGGGAAAAAAGTTAAAAGATTTTCCATGGTAACAGAGGGTTGGGGTTTACACAGAGGTCAGAGAATGTTTTGTTTAAAATGTGGTGAATCCAAAACTGGGTTGTGCCCACCTCTAGGCATAACCAAAACAGAGCAGGCACATTAAGTTCAGTTCCACTGAGAACACAGACCAAGCACAAAATGGAAAAGTGCAACACAGAATGGTGAGGGTTTCAAGTGATGTGGAGAGAAAATTCCACAGGAAAGTATTAGTGTGAACATAAGCCAGCTGTGTTATTTAATGATGGGAGGCAGGTCCTCTGTCTGCTCGTTTTTATACGTTTTCTTGTAACAGCCAAGCACTCCATTCAGGTAATATTCACAGTTTGCAGAGCCACTCTGTAAGTGGCTATATAAGGGCTATATCTGTAAGGACTGCAGATTTTCAGTGAAAAAACATTAAAGCAATCCAGTTCTCACTTTGCATTAAGCACAGCTGTGCATTGTGTCTTGTTTGCTTGCACTGTATGTCTCAGTTAGAACTTCATATTCTTTTAATTTTGATAGATTCTGATTAATCATGAAACTGAAGAAAAATGGCTGGAACTGAGATTCAACTCACTTTGATACCTCAAACCCCCTTGATGCTCAGCAGACCTGCATAAACTTCTACAAGTCATCTGAGTAAAATTACTGGCCAGTGCCCCATAGATACTGTCCAGATTCCATTCTCCTCTCTGTTCCATTTACAAAAGTTAGCATGTACAAAGACCAGAAAGCAAACAAATCCTCCAGCTAGGATTGCTTTCTCCAAAGAGAAATTGCTGGCCCTGATGGCATTGCTTTCAGTTTCCCAACCACCTTCCCTCTGCTGCCTGATAAAGTTCAGCTGCAGGCTGATATAGCACATGAGAACATAGAGAAACCTTGTAATTAGGGGATGTCAGGCCTTCAGCTGCAGTGAACTAGTGCACATGCTTGCTTCAGTCATGATCTCTCTGCTCAACAGCCATAAGCCTGGGGTGCTACAGCTCATGTTTAGACAAAAAAGGCATGGCCTGTCCTAGTTTAAGTTCACCTGTGAAAACAGCACTGTATGTTTCCACGCCAGGTGAATACCATGGTAATCATAGCCTGTGTAGGGAAAAAACAAATCCATTGTGTGTCTGCAAACCTGCTTTCTGTTACCATCTCTTGTTTTCAGGTGCTTGAGTCTATGACAAACAGCTGCCCATAGGGTTGAGTTTTTACGGACAAAGTCATTGTTGAAAAAGTAAGCAGTTATTTTCAAAGCTAGGCACAAAAGTACTGAAGAATTATTATCTGAGATCTGAGAGGAGTTGTAAATACTCCTTTCTCACAATAAAAAATTATCTGGTCTCCTTTTGACTAATTCTATAGCTGAGCTGCTGATCTGAAGGGGGGCCTATAGGGATGCTGGGGAGGGACTCTTCATTAGGGACTGTAGTGACAGGACAAGGGGTAATGGGTTCAAACTTAAACAGGGAAGGTTTAGATTGGATATAAGGAAGAAATTCTTTACTATTAGGGTGGTTGCCCAAGGAAGTTGTGAATGCTCCATACCTGGCAGTGTTTAAGGCCAGGTTGAACAAAGCCTTGTGTGGCATCGTTTAGTGTGGGGTATCCCTGCTTATGGCAGGGGGGTTGGAACTAGATGATCTTAAGGTCCTTTCCAACCCTAACTATTCTATGTTTCTATGTTTGGCACTTGATATGTTTAGCTTATACATACTTAAGCCCCTAAACTGTACCTCTAGAAGGCTAAGGTACACTTTGAAAATAAATATTTATGGACTGTATGCTGGCAACAGCAAGAACATAGATACCAAGAGAAGAGCTCTGATAAAGCAGCAGGCATGTACTCTGATAAGTATGCTCCTGGTGTAGTGTACTGTTCTGGCTGAGCTGGAGTTACTTTTCCCCCTAGCAGCCCTCATAGTGCTGTACTTTGTACTGGCAGCTAGAAGGTGTTGACAATGCTACTGCTGGGCAGTGCTCACATGGCATCAACCTTGTTCCTCCAACATTCCCGTCACCAGCAGGCCGGGGAGAAGGGCAAGATGTTGGAGGAGACACAGTCAGGACAACTGACCCAAGGGATATTACATACCTCACAATGTCTGCTCTGCAATAAAAGCCAAGAGAAAGGAGGAGAGAGGGGAGTGTTTGCTATGATGTTTATCTTCCAGAGCAACAGCTACATGTACTGAAGCTATACTTCCCAGGAAGTAGCTGGACACTTCCTGCTGATGGGAAATAGAGAATAAATCTGTTTTCCTTTGCTTCCACATGCAGCCTTTGTTTTTACTTTATTAAATGGCCTTTATCTTGACCCACATTTTTTTCTCAATTTTCTTTTCTCCCCCTCCATCCTCCTGAGGAGGGGAATGACAGATCAGCTTGGTGGGCACCTAACATCTAGTCAATGTCAACACACCACATGTAGCTGTCCAATCCATACTGAGACACTAACCAGTGAGCACTTGTCAGTGCCTGACAACACCAAAGTCCAAGTCTGTGCATGTGTTGGATTGAGACTGCAGGGAAACTGGTAGAAATGAATATGTATATGCAGCTGCAATGCTGATCAAAGTCTGGAGAAGTCTTTGAATTTCTTATATCTGTGATACTACATATACCACTATCCCCACGCACAAGTGGACATGCTGCAAGGCACACACGGCTGGTTTAAGTTAGAAGGTCAGTCTGTGAACTGCAGAGTTAAGGAAGAGGTACCCCTTGGTGGGGGCACCCCCTGCCACAGAGATGGCAACCCCCAACCATAGAGTGGGCAGGCACTCCTGAGGATGGAGACATGTTCAATCACCCCAGCAAGGTTTGCACTGGTTGTTTTAAGGTACACCCACAAATACAGTACACAATATTTCTTAAGTGACTTTTGAATGAAAACACAGATGTGGGAGTGAAAAGAAAAACAAAACCAAACATAAAATACATATGGGCCCTGAAGAGCTCTCAGTAGCTGGGAGGCACATGGAAGGTAGCCCATGTTTGAGAGGAAGAGTTCAACCAGCATTTAGGAAAAATTCTCTGTGAGTGTGCATGTGGTATTATAACCTGATACATGAAATCTTCATTATATTCTTTAATATCATGTAATCAACTTTCCACTCTAAAAGTGATGGAATGATCACTGTGCATGTCAGTGAAGAAGCATAACTATTAATGCATGTATGATGGAAATACTGAAGAATTGCTTAGGATCTGAGAAGTTTAGGGAACTTTAACTGACCTAATTAGGTACAATACCACCCCCATTTCCCTCTGCTTTTTTTTTCTTTCCCAAGAAGACACCACCTCAGGGAAAGTTCTCTGATTAATAAGTTCTCCCAACTTCAGAGATACAGAGATTGCATTTCCAGCTGAATGCCTGAGTTACTAGGGAAGCTGGAACTGAAACTTGTTTCAGCCTGTAAATCACAGGACTATGTGCCATGGGCCAAGCTGTGTTTTGATTTGGTATAGCGTAAGGAGATTCCTATCAGAGTGCCCCATATAAACATCCAAAAAATATCATGTTTCTAAGCCCACAGCAAGGAGCAGATGTAATTTTCCATGATTCATTTACGGGTTAAAAAAGTCAAGAGAAGCGTTACAAAATGTTCAGTTCAGTTCAGTAAAAAATAGCTACTAGCTATACATTAAGCAACCTCCAAGTACATGATAACTTCTGGGAATGTCGACCAAAGAGCGTACAGACTGGTTGGTAAATTGCATCTGTGTCAAAAATAACAAGTGTGTTTGTTGAGCAAGGTCATTACAGTGGTTCAAAACTTGTGGTCAGCAGCAACATCTGGATGTTGCTGAGTCTGCAATTTCATGGCAATACAAATATCAACAGCCTGGCCAAGAAGCACAGTCAGTTTTTGTAGCTGAACACTGCAGGATATGTTCGAGACTGATTTATTAGAAACTTCATCAACAGCTGAGTTAAGATTTCCCCATTATAGCCTTTTGAAGTGCAAATGTGAACAAAATTACAGCACATTGCAAACCCAATATGTTTTATCCAAAGCTTTGCATATGATTTTGATTTAAAAATGCACAAGTCTGAACACTCTTTGGAATGTTTGTTTGTTTTTTCCAGCTGTAGATACACTCAGATGCAAGTACATCAAAAGATAAAGTAGCTTCACTAAAGTTTCTCCAGGGAAAAGACCTAGTAAATTCAACTATTGAGAGAAACTGGTAATTAACATGAGATGAGGTGTATTTGGCAGCAGCAAAGTACGTTTCTGGTCTTCTGCCCTATCTATGTATCTCATAGTTGTTGCTGAACTTTATTATTACAGCAATCTTACGAAGATTGGCCTTATTTTGCTATCACAGTATAATGTGTATAGGAACTGATAAAAAGATATCAAAAATGAGTTTCAGGGGTGGTAAAAGAAATCAGCTTCTTCCCATGGTTAATTCCAGGTGCAGAAAGTAATAGAATTTGGTCATTTATTTATTGTAAACTCCTCACACAGCTATAGCTAAATAGCAGTAAAAATATTAGCAGTCATACACTGAACCAAGAATCACCACATAACCCTCTTTCTAACATTTCCAGACTTCACTTCCTTGATCCCCTGGAAAAATCCAGAAGACTTTTTTAACAAGATGCACAATTAAACAGCATTTTCTCTACGATCTAGCTGTAACTGTCTATAAAATTATTTTCAATCAAACAATATACTTTAGCTAAATGTAATATCTATTGTAAACTTTCAAATTTCTGTAGAATCTTATTAGCTTCCATACTATTGTGACTTTTCCACAGAACTGTGCCCAGCCCCAAATACCAAACACCACTATTTACAGAAACAGTATGTTCCTGACATTCACATTTGTTACCACAACATCACTGTCTTCACCCAAGCAGCAGTCAAGTGACTAATTCCTTTCAGTTCCTCACTCCACTGGCTGCCTGTTCCAGATTTGCTACCCACCTAAGCTTATTTTATTAGGTTCTCAAATGAACAGGTACCCTGATAAATTTTTTGTGCAAGTGAAAATCTAAATGCAGTATGCCTTCCTGCATGCTCCTGAAGATGAGCATTTCAAGGCTTGAATGGGGGCATTGAAGGGATGAAGGGCAGGCAACAGGCAGGAGGGAGTCTCTGCATGCTGGTGATAGAGCTGGTAGGGATGTCAGTCCTGCTCATGGGACCTATACTCACAGAAGCAATATACTATTGTCTATTCAGCTTTATTTAGCTTACTAAGTAAAACTGCCAGACAAGATTTGTTGGGCTTTTTTCTGCCAGCATGTAGAGAATAGTTCTGTCCTCACTGAACCACAAATAGTACTACCCAAGGACAACACTGAGGAAATATAATATATAGGAAACAAAAACAGAATGTTTCAAGGATTTTAATCAGGGGCTGAGACAAATTTCAGGAGTATGAATTACCACGTAGACGTGAAGGGAGTACGAAACAAAAAGAAAGCAATGGTTGAAACAAAAATGTCATTCGAACATTGTTATTAGTTTACAGGTTTGAGGTGCTGGGGTTTTTTGTGGGTTTGTTTTGGTTTTGTTTTGTTTTGGGGTTNTGAGTGTAATCGCTTACTACAGCATCAGTGTGGACAAGATTTTCACACTGAAAGTGAATTATTTGTCATTAAGATTTTGGTATAAATTTCTTTTCAGACTGAATGCATATTTCTCAGAACCAGTGAGAGGTTTTTTTGTTTTGTTTTTGGGTTTTTTTTGGTTTTTTTTTTTTTTTTTATTCCTTTTTGAAAGCTAAACATTAAAGTTATTCAAACAGACAGCCATCTGCCCTTACTGGATTTTAATGCAGCTCCTGAAATCTGATCTGAATTCATATAGGCAATAGTGTCCTTTGAAGTTAGCAAGCACATAAACACAAAAGCTTCATCAGTAGGGCCATTCATACAGCAGTAAAGTGATTGTAGAGTAAATTCATCCAGCCACAGCCTGTCCTAGCACAAAAACCATTCCCAACAAAGCATCTAATCTTGAGGATGGGATCCCACTCCCTGAGCACACACAGTCTCCAGTTACTCATGTGGTGTATCGGGCATTTAATAGGAACGAGAGTGGGATTGACCCAGTGACCTCTAGGACAAGCTGCAGGGCTGTTACACAGGCATATGTGGCCTGAGTCACTCACTGATTATATAGCAACAGTGAGTTGAAGCTTTAAAAAGATCTAAAAACAAGGTTCTTATTGTGTCGTTCAATAGCTATGCAGCGCCAAGGAGGCTGGCAAAGTCTGTTTCACAGGATGGCACAGGTCAGACAGATCTGTGGTCTGTAATTTTAGCTCTCTGCCCAGAACAACATAGCAACAGCTTCTTCTAGCTGGCTCCTATGAGAGACCTCCTACCCACAACTTCCTTCCTACAGCCCAAATTAACAACAGTTTCTGTCAACATTAGCATAGCTCTGAATGTCTCATAATGATAAGAAGCATTATATAGAGTACTATAAAACAATATAGAATGTCAAGAAGTGTCCAGTTAATCTCTGCAGTGTCCTACACTATCAGGAAAACCTACAAGTTTCCCCTAAGTCATCAGGACACTGTTAGGCAGTGGGACATTCCTCAGCTCCACTTGCCTCATCTCCCAACTCCCATTTAGCCTATCAGGATTGTCACCTGCCAAAGACATTCTCATATGTAGCAATTAGATCACCATCCTTATTTCCATCCCCATCACCATTTTTCCAGCTATATATCCACCTCTGGAAATGTCACACTGTAAAGAATAGAGTCACAACTTCATTTACCACAGAGGTGATTGGATACACACTGTCTGAAAGCAATATTTCCTATCATTGCCAAGCATGGCACAATTTACACAAAACTGTGGCAGCTCCAGGATCATATCCTGTTGGGGTTTCATACCGCTTTGTTTGTCTTTCTGTGTAATTGCAATTCCCCAGAAACTGCAGGGTGAGTTTCTAACATAGCAGGCATTCTTATCTTCTGGCTTCTTCTGAAAAATTGTCAGCAGGTGATAACTCATGATTCATTAGTGATGTTCTGTGGTTCCACTCCTCCCATCTCAAGTCACAGTTTGATTCAGATATCTTATACAATGAAGCTCTTTATTAGTTTGTTAATATTTTCCAACTGTTTGATGGGAAATAATAGGAACTAGAGGTTACTCATCTAAAGCTATATTTCCTTCAAAATTACCTAAACTCAATCTCACATCAGACATGAGCTTTTCCTGAAAATTCTGTCTAGCTACCTGAAATTGTATATGCGTGGCAATACCTCCTCTTAGCAATATCTTGGGAAAGTGGGAAAAGTATAGGACAACTCCAACATTCATTTTCTCTCTAGCTAAGAAATTGGCAATAATTTTCTTTCAAGAATTCAACAGATCAAGAGATACTTTGTCAACAAAAAGGCCCCTTTGCTTTGTTTGGATTATATTTCTGTCATATAGAATCATAGAATAGTTAGGGTTGGAAAGGAGCTTAAGATCATCTAGTTCCAACCCCCCTGCCACAAGCAGGAACACCCCACACTAAACCATGCCACCCAAGGCTTCATTCAACCTGGCCTTGACCACTGCCAGGGATGGAGCACTCACAACTTCCTTGGGCAACCCATTCCAGTGCATCACCACCCTCACAGTAAAAATTTCTTTCTTATATCCAATCTAAACCATATAAACACTTTCCAGGCTTTCACTGTTATTTTGAAACAAATATAGAATATATCCAGCCCTGCAGGTTTTTTTCCTATCGTTTACTGATTTTTTATATGACACATTGACATACTTTTTGTTGTACATCAGGAAGTACAAGATGCACAAAAAAGAAATTCATGTCTAGGGTTAACATGCAAGTGATCAAAAGATCTGGGCATATACTGACCTCAGTAGTTTTTTATCAAGAAGAACTTTGTCTCATGCAATCATTTGTCTGAGATTTGAAGGAGAAATTATAAACTTGACATGGTAAAAAAATAACTCAGGAGTTTTCTCAAGGCCCTCTAATATATTTATCTGCTGCAACCAAGTCTCTCTCAACTTTGTATTCAGTTCATAGTTCAAAAAATCCTAACCTCTGTATACATGGAAAAGGTTTACAAGACCTTTTTGGCAAAGACAAAAGAAGCTTGTAGGTATTTTTAGCTAAAATAGACCTCTTACCAAAACAAGTAAACAAAGAGGGGCATTCTCGCATCTGTGGATTTAGGCCCAAAGCAAAAAAGCTGCTTTTTCTTTGTTGGGGTTTGGTTGCTCTTCTATCAGTACAATCCATCAATATTCTCCTATGAGGTGTCTAGGGACAAGTTCTTTTTATTATTATTCCTTATTGTCCCTTTCTGTAAAGCCTTGAACACACTCCTTCAATTTTTCAAAACCTACCCACTGAAAAATTATGCCCCACACTGATTACTTTGCACAACAGTGGTTTTGGATCACAGATCTGGGTAACTGGATTAGGCATAAATGTTCCCATATTCTGCTCCAAAGAGCTGTTGTGTTCCTTCCTGACTGCTGGGGTGAATATGAGGTGCTAGTTTTAGCTTCACACTGATTTGCTTGTACTCTGTGGTATGTTAATTTTTCTTCTAGCTACCTTATTTTTTGCTGCAGATAATGCACATTTAATGCACATTTTTGTTTGTCTAGGTTTAGTCCAGCCAATCTGGCTCTTTCCAGAGCTGATTAGACCTTCTAGTCATGATCTCCCACTGTATTTTCATTGATCAAAATCTCTTTTTAGAACATCAAATCTAATTGCATTTTCTACTGAAAAACCATGGCTAAGCCAAACCAAACAACAGCTTGTGGAACCTGTGTCTCCCTGAAAGGGTGCTGAATGTGAAAACCCTCTGCCTTTCCCTCATTCCATCTGCCAGCACCCTCCTGGTGCATCACGCATATAAATATATATAGCTTCAGCAATTTTTGAGAGGAAAAAAATATAATTCCTTTGCAGGTAGAGGTAAAATGTTCTCTTATGTATTTGTTTATATATTTGACCCTACAAAGAAGCAGCTGTTTCCATCCTCCCTTCCCCCGGTTATCTCTTCATTGAAGGTACACCCCAAAAGTTCAGACACTGGTGAAGTACATACCATGTGGATAAATATTTCTCATTCTAGTCTCTATTCCATTACAAATACTCAACTGTACAAAGATCTGCCTCTAAAGACTGGAGTTCATTGAGCCTGTGACACAGCTCTTACCTCCCGAGTGTTTTTTAACAGCTGATACTTTTACAATATCAGAATCTTCTCACACTACTTTGCAAATCTACTTCTTTGCAAAAGCCAACCCTCACACGTACTTCTCACATGATCTTGACCTTGCCATTGATCATCATTAAATAAAGTCTGCTCTATTGGGATAGAGTAATGTCAAGTAGTACAATTACCTTCTACCTCTCATCTGAGTGAGACAAAAAGGTGAAGTCCAGACTGAGGGACTCACAGATGCTTCTGAGCTGTTGCCTGCGGCCAAGTATCAACTTTGTTTTAGATAAAGTTCAAATGTGCATCCTGCTGTCCTCTCCCTCCTGCATTGCCAGCACTCTTTCTCACGGGAAGACAACATACACACACATGCTGAGCCAGTGTATCTGTGCGATACTGCCTTAACAGAGATAAGCACTCTTGAATTAAGCCTGCGAGAGCACTGAGGTATCAGCTCTTCTTCTCCCAAAGGACATGTCTTTTCCAACAGAATGACCCCATAGCCACTCACAGGAGATCCTGTGCCTGCAGGACAGAGCTGGCCATGAGGTACATTGAACAAGGCAGGAAGGAGAGCTGTCTGCCAGCCCCACAGCTTACAACCTGGTGCCAGCAGTCTGTCACGCACACTTTCCATAAAGAAAAACACCAGACATAAGATGCTTCTGCTCAGGATGTGGGTCCTGACCCCTTTTTTACATTCACTGACACTACAGGGGGTCAGAGACGAGACAGAGTCTTCTGTGTGGGGATGCAAGACAGTTTACAGTATTTCTGGGTTTTGACTGATCAGCCATTAAATACATGCAGCCAATATTTCTCAGATGTTGGCCTTGATATATTGTGATGTATCCTGATATATCCTGACCTGTTTTTATGGGGTGTTCAGCATCAGAATGGTCCCTGCACAAACCAAAGCTGAAGGACAGTACCATCACAAACACAGAAACAAAAAGCAATCATGGTGCATTAAGATATTTTCCTTACCGTTGCAAGAAACAGTGATGGTAAAAATCAATTGTTACAGGATTAGAAACAGGAGAGCTTCCCATGGAGCTGGTTGAGCCATCATTGTACAAGGGGTGGGGAGGAAGGAGCAGTTGCAGCTCCTTTTTCCAGTAAGGCAGAAGACTTTGCATTCAGTGTGCCTCCCTGGTCATTTCTAAAAGCCTTGTGGAAACAGAACCAATAGATTTTCTGGTAACCTCCACCAAAAACTATTTCTTCCTTTTCTGCTTTTTCTGTGAGGAAGTATGTGCTCCCCTGAACAATTCATGTAACCAAGAAATAAAAGCTGTTTATTAGGTACATAAAAAATTTCCAAAGAAGAAACACCCATCAGGCCCAGCCACAGTCCTGGCCAGTGGTATGTGACAAATTCTTCCACCTTGAAAGCCCTTTATATCTGTGTGAGTTTCCAAAGGCAGGCTATGAATAATGTTAGACAGTGAAGGCAGATACGGAATTTTCATCTTGGAGATAATTCAGAGTGGGTCTTACTGTTGCAAGTGACTTTTTGCCAATAACTGTGTTTCAGTCTGTAGGAAATCACATGGCCAAAGCTCAGTCACCAGCAGCTCCCCAGAGAGCATCATGAACAAAACACTTGCTAGACGCAGCCCATAATGTTGGCAGCACAAGCAGAAATGAAAACAGACAACTACCACTATTTCGTCAGCTTTGTCTTTCCCCCTGATGAGCGTCTGTGGGGTATGCACATATGCGCATGTTTGCGTGCAGAGGCATTTAGAGGCCCCTGTGAGCAGCCAGCTTCTTAGGCATGGGCCAATGGTGTGTCCAAGCCAGAAACAGCTCCCCAGAGCAGAGGAGGAAGAGAAACCAGTGAGCCCCTGACTTGAGCACTCCCATCCTGGGGCCACAGCCTGCCTATGAATGGAGCCAGACTCACAGGGAGGTTTCCTATTCCATAAACTCTGGTGTTTGTTTCCTATTGTTCATCAGCCAGCAGCAGCCAGGACCAGGACAGGCTCAAGAAGGCAAGACCACATGTAAACATTCACCAGCAATTAGTTCAGAGGTGGACTAACAGCAAATACAAACACCTCAGTTCCTTACCACGTATTATTATGGACTTACCATCAGTTCTTATTGATGAATGTGACCAAAGCAGGACTTTACAATCTAGCCTGAAACTACCTACCAGAGAGACAGTCACAGTATTGCACCTGGGAGATGCCTATTTGCAGTTTTCCAGGAACATATTAACAGCGGTTCTTGCTCTGGCATCAGACCCACTTGCACAGACCACCCAGGCCATGCAGAAGAGTTTGAAGGTACCAGTGTAACACAGCAGAATGTAGCACTTGTTACTTTCCTGGCAGCAGTCAGTGTTAGATCCATACCAAAATGTCTTGTTAGATCATTGTGAGCACGCTCCTCTTGTAAGCACTCTTTTCTCTAGACAAGAGATACTTTCTCACTCATACACCACCACCTAATTTCAGAGTCCTGTCATGATTTTTTCCCAAGTAACTGATTGGAATATATTTGTCACAATGCCTTTCAGCAGGATTCAGAGGTGAGGGCTAAGGAAGACCAAAGCCAGTCATGTCATAAACTAATGCAAATCTATTTGGTAGTAGAGGAGATTATACGGAAAATTTGGCAAGAGCAACCAGATCTTCCAAACTGAAGAGCTAAAATACAAACATATACACCATTATTAAAATTAAAACACCTCAGAATCTTCTGTAAAGGCTATAATAGTTGCTAAAGATATAAGGATGTAAGACTTTGATTGATACATTTAGGGATTTATCACTAGATACCTTGTAAACAACCTACAATGGTGCTTTAACGTTCAGTCAAGTCTGCAAGTCCATGAAGGTGTTTACAGATTGTAAAAGGGCTTCTGAAAAATCAGTGCGGATGAGCCTTGTAACTGAAACAAAGCCAATGCACTTCAAATGTCCTGAAGTTGCCAGTATGCCATATAACTTAAATTTTGAGATAATATTGATCTTTCAGTCTACACTTATGGCACTAGAAAGGGAATTTACATACAGTGGAAAGACTTTACTGTTGATGTCCCCTCTGACTAAAAACCTAGCCAACATGTATTTCAGGAAAATTCTGAACAAATGACAGACAAAGTCCACTGTGCTTTATACCTGTGGCTGCTATTAATTAAGACTGTGTATTCTTCTAGATAAGCAGTATAAATGGCATGAGAAGCACACAAGGCAGTGAAGGGGTAGCTGTAAAAAGCCATGCCTGACTGCAAAAGCAAAACAATTCATAGCACTCTGAGTTACTGTAACAGAATAACAGCTCCCAGATTTTGGCCAGCTTTGGATTCCAGTCCCCGGGTATAACACATATATTTTGATCCTGTGATTGCACATTTTCTGCAGTGGCTGTGTTACCCATTGATAGCTTTCCTTTCCTGTTTATAAGGATATGTTTTCAGCCTCCATTGTGAATTTATCAGTAGGAGTTGCTCACTTTCAATACTGCTTACAGTGAGTGGCTTTTCCCTCTCACGTCCTTAATACAGTTGTACTTTTTTTCCAAATAAAGCACAGCTATGACCCTACTTATAGCCCTAGGTAGTTTTTGTGGTATTATGATGCTCTTCCAAGAGCTCATGGGCTCTTAAGTTTATATGGTATGTGTTCCTAACATTAGCATGCAATTGTGTTGTTAGAATAATATCACTTCTGCACTTATTTTTTGTGCACTCATGTTTACATTGGAGATGGTTCAAATTTCTCCTGCAAGGAGGTGTTTTTCAGTATTCGTATCCAGTCCTTCACAAAATACACAGAACTGTGAATGGTATATTTCCAGTTGTGTAGTTGTTGGGGTTTTAAAAGTAGTTGCATTGTTACAAGAAAGCTTCTTGTCTGCGATTTCAGTCTAACAATGTTGGTGATGTATCTGGATTGTGGATGCCTTGTGTTTAAATGTGTTTAATGGGTTATCACTTCTGTTGATGTTTGCTAAGTTGAACATGTACAATAAGCAGATACAGATGCTTACATGAGCTACTCTAAGGCATTTGGAATGGGTCAACATTTTTGATTCAGCCTGGTGCCTAGTTCCTTCTGTGTGCTGTTTCCCACTTTCTCTCTCTGAAGTAAATTGTATTATAAGTCATACCTACCCCACCTTATGTAAGGATATTGAGTGAACATGGAGTTCTAGAATGAGGAAAAAAAATGGATTTGGTTTGTTGTGGATTGTTTACAAATTATTTTGTGATTAATTTTTTCTTGAATGGTGGTGGAGGCCAGAGAACACTGATATTTCTAAACAATCAAAATACAGGTTGAATGTCTTGTAGCCCACAGGACCAACAATTTAAAAATTATTCCCTCAAATGGCTATGTAAATCTTCATTAAACTGTATCTTTTTGTATTCCTCAAAAACAAAAACAAAACAAAACAAAAAACAAAACAAAACAAAAACAACAAAAACAAAACAAACAAAAAAAAACCCAAAATAATAATAACAATAAAATAATAATCAGGTATTGCTTCAATGTACTAACTGTATTAGCTGAAAGAAACCACAGTATGTTGGATGCCATCAGACACATGATCTGAAAGAAGCCTAACAGATTAATTGATGCTTCCTATTAAGCATACAGAAAGTTTAATTGTTGCCTTGCCAAGTGCTTATACTAAGTACTAAACTGTCATTTACTTGTTTTGTTATTATCTTGAATTTGCCAGATAAAAGTTTGATTTTGTCAGACAGTCTAAACCTAATGTTCTCCAAGGACCTATGATAAGATGAAAAGATGCAGAGTAGGGATCATTGAAATTTGTCTTCACATTCTTCATCCCCAGTTCATCACAGCCTGACAAGAAGATGAACCTTGTTTTTATTTCAGGAAACCAGCAAACTAATTGTCAGATATTTATGATCTATATGGATACAAATCTTTATGAAATATAGTCTCAGCTTGGAAGGTTCTCTGTTCATGATTGATTTACAGTGCATAGTTAATGCCTAATTATTTCATTGTGCCTTTTGCCAGGTTATGAATAATTCATGACCCTTCTTTAACAAAACCAAAACCAGGTTGATTCATTATCTTGATTCACAGCCAGAATTATGAAAAGCACATGAATATTGGAATAGTTCAAGATTTGGAAAGAAGTGAGGAAGATCAGGCTTTACATTCTATCTATGTTATCCACATCAGCATCCAGAGGTTAGATAGTAAGAACTATGCTGAGTAAAAGGTGAAAAGAATATGTAACTTAATGCTTGCAAAAGACTGATGGAACCTAAGCATTAAGACATTCGATCAGCCTCATAACCTAGCCACAGTCTACCTTCATGGTACTATTGCTCAGTCATTGACTGTGGGCTCATTTTAGTTGGTGAGCCAGGAAGGTGACCATGATCCAAGGATGCAACGTCTAGACAAATTTATTGCTCACATTGCACCCTCTACTGTCCTATAACTCCTATAACAGCTCTGGGCAAAGCCATCTGACTCCTTGTTGGTCTGTGTTACTGTGGACAGGGAAGTAATCCAAGTTAAAAATGCCAAAGGAGAACACCACATAGGTAAGAAGCCAATATGCAAGAGAAGACCAGAGATGAGGGACTAAATTTTCATGTAATAGCTGATTGATGAATTGTTAATCCCAAGACTTTAATCCTGACTGCATTATAGCTTTGAGTTCAAGTGAGATCCTCTTTAATGAAGTCAGCAGGACACTGCCTGTAGAAAGTCAGCCATAAGATTAGGAAGCTCATCTGCCTTCCTAGACCATTAGATATATTTGAGGTTCAGATGTTAAAAGTCCATCAAAGTGTCAAAGTAGCTCAGTGGAGTTCTTAGACATGGCCTCTCATTGCCTATCACAGGCAGAAAATATCAAGCTGCCAGTTAGAAAGATGGGTCTCTTTAGCTTGGAGGAGACTGAGGGGTGACATCATCAATGTTTACAAATATGTAAAGGGTGAGTGTCAGGATGATGGAGCTAGGTTCTTTTCAGTGATGTCCAGTGATAGGACAAGGGACAATGGGTGTAAACTGGAGCATAGGAGGTTCCATATGAACATCAGGAGGAACTTCTTTACTGTGAGAGTGACAGAGCACTGGAACAGGTTGCCCAGGGGGGGTTGTGGAGTCTCCTATGTTGGAGATATTCAAGGCCTGCCTGGACAAGTTCCTGTGTGATGTACTTTAGGTTACCCTGATCTTGCAGGAGGGTTGGACTAGATGATCTTTCGAGGTCCCTTCCAACCCTTAGGATTCTGTGATTCTGTGAAAGATGCATTGGAATGGGCTGAAGAGTGACCAGTTTGTTGCCTTAAATTACACCCCAGCCAGGAGCACTTTGTGGTAAAGTATATCATTGCCCCACACTGTTCTGTTAATCACTGTCCTGTCAACGTATTGACCAGCCGCTATCAGTCTTTTATATGTTCTGCCACATTAGTGAATACAGCCCCATTCTAAAAAAGCCCAGCCTGCTTCTAAATTCCTATCCAAAATGAGTTACTGATGACAGAAGAAACAGAGGACTTCCAACTTACCTAGACCTAACTTACCCAGTAGACCCCAAAGAGGAATTGTTGTGGTTTAAACCCAGTTGGTAACTCAACTGTTTGCTCACTCCCTTTTCATTCGCCCTTCTCTGGGCAGGATGGGGAGGAGAACTGAATGAATGTAAACCCTACTGGTTGACATAAAAACACCCCAATAACTAAAGCATAATATAAAACTACTACGACTATTACTACCAATAATAATAATGATGATAAAAAATAACAAGGGGAGACATTATAACACTAGAAAGAGAAAGGAAAAATAGCAATGAGCACAAGTGATCCCACTATTCTATACATACCAATAAAGAAAAGCAGATATTTGCAGCAGTGGGAGAACATGGTTTCAATTTCAATTTCAATCTCTGGACAGCCTTATAGAGGACTTAGCACTCTGAGCACTTCCAAGGGACTGCTGCGGAGGTTATCAAAAGACAACCTACATAATCCTGTTTGTGACTGTGCCCTCAGAGTCAGGTTTCCACAAGAAAAGGCTTAAGATGGGAGCTGATTCAGGCTTTCTTTTATTGCAGCCAAATATAGTAAAAAAACCCCAAAAGTTGGCCGTCTTAGCAACTGAGCAGATCTGCTGCAGTTATTTCAGAACTGTATCTCAGGAAAGCCATTAGTTTTGCATCATGCTTTGCTGTTGCTCAGGGATACTGTGGTCATAGGGATCAGCAAAAGAAAATTTCCTTCACCTGCACTCTGAGAGAGACATGAAATTCCATTAAATACCAGCGCTTCATTAAAGCTTGGAACATTACAATGTAAGTGTCCATTACACTGTAAGGAACAGCTTATCCCACTCTCCCTTTTTAAACCTCAATATGATCTTCTTTCCTTTTACTGGAGAGTGGGGGAGTGGAAATATTGTAACAGTTAAGCAAGGACTAGTTCAGGATTCAGTTGTCAGTTGAGATTTTTAAAAGAACTGGCTCCCAAGAGAATTAGTAAGAGTGAGAGGCTTTAAAAAGAAGTCTCCACAAAGCACTAGACAGCATGGAGCAGATGACTCTGCTGCTCTTGGATTTGACAAGCAAACTTTTCCCTCTTTGACTTCTGTTATTTTAGGACAGTAATCTGCTACTCTCAGACCGCTGTCTTTGGCAGAGACTGAAGCACAGCCAACAAATGGATATCCTTGCTTGTAATTGAAACACAGGGTAGGAATGAAAACTCAGAGCCTAAATTAGGTGGAGCTCATTGCAAAAAACATCCTCTCCCCTCATATATCCTCTCTGCTTCACAGCACTTGGCATCAGCCTCAACCTTTCTTGATTGTTTGTTAGTGCTGAATGTGTTAAAGATAAGGGAGAGCTCAAAGTCAGTTAACAGTATCTGAAGTGTTTTCCTTTCCCATTCAAAAAAGGTTAAACTTTGAATTAGAAAGACCTATGTAGAGTTCTTGTCTTGGTAAGAACTTCTAAAGGTGGCTACAAACGGCTCTTCTTTAGCATGGTTCATGCCAGTCGAAACATAGTACAGACATCTGACAGGAAAGCTATTAATTGCAAATATCGTGTGCATAAAATACAAGTGTGCATGTAATCTGCTCACTTAGGTACCATAATGTCAAATGCAGACTGATAAAAAAAAAAAAAAAAAA
>NDXB01008581.1:217590-264082 GCA_002631895.1 Agapornis roseicollis | reverse complement strand
CCCCGCTTGTTTTCGGCCCCGCCGCGGTCCCGCGGGTGATGGACCCGTAGCGCAGTCTGCGCGGCTCCTCCGGGGCTGACCGGGCGGCGGGGACGCGACCCGCCGGGCGCGAACTTCTAGCCCTGGGTTCGGCCGGCCGGGGAGGAAGAAAAGAACAGGGGGAAAGAAAAGAAGAGGATAAAGAACGGTGAAGAGGCGCGCTGCCTGCACGCCGCGGAGGAGCGAAGGAGCAGCAGCGAGCGGCGGAGGACTGCGGCGGGGGCCGGCGGGACCCCCGGGGCACCTCCGGGCCGGGCGCCGCGTTGTGCCGCTACGGGGGGGACCCGAGCGGCTCCGCTCCTCGCCGCGCCCGCGGGGGCTGCCCGGTCTCACCCCGTGGATCGTCCCGCGGGGTTCCGGCTCGCCGGCGGGGCTCGCCATGGTCTGCGCTCCGCGGGGTAAGTACCGGCGGGGCTGGTGGGATCCCCGCGCTGTTCCTTCCATACCCGGAGTCCCTTCGCGCTGCGGGGCAGCGCTTTTTTGCCGGGCTGTGGGAGCCGGGTAGCTGGGTGGGTTCGTGGGCAGAGGGGAGAAGGAAATCGCCGCGCTATCCGCCGGTGAGATCGCTGGGTGCGTGCGGGGCTTTTTGTCTGTTTCTTGTGCCTTTTTCTGCGTAGCCGACGAGGTGGTTTGGTTTTTCCGGCCGCGCCGTTTGCTCGGTACCCCCCTTCCCTGCCCAACCCCGGCTGCTTTCGGGGCCGGTTCATGCCCCTTTCTGCTGGGGGAGGGATGTTGGGGTGCGGCGGGGCGAAGCGCAGAGAGGCAGAAACCGGTCGTTACCCGCTGCCGGAGGCGAACCGAGGAGCTCTGCGTACGGAATTACGAAGAAGGATTGTTCTGGGGGGAGACTGGGTGTGTTTGAATTAAATAACATAATAAAGCAGAGCCGCAGCCGCGGGGAGCTGCCGGGATGCGCTGCGCTCCCAAGCTGCTTTTTTTTTCACCCCATTTCGCACATTCCTCCAGTGCGACCACATCCCGCTTCCCGCCCTCACTTCCAGGGGGGATACACAGACAAAACTAATAGCGGCTGAACCGCTGCCTTGTCAGGGGACCGAGAGTGGGGCCACGGCGAGACCCGCCCCCTTCTCCGGTGCCCAGGTGCCCCCGAGCCGTGTGGACCCGGCTCCCCACTCCCCTTCCCCCCCCCGTGACCGCCGCCCGTTAGTGTTCCTGTTCGGCAGAACGCGGTGGTTCGGCTCCTTGGGGTGCTCTCTGGGCAGGCGGAGCTGTACCTGGGCTGTCGGGCGAGGACAGCGTTAGGTCCGGCATTGCTGGCGACCAAAACCGGTGACAAACTCCCAGGTCTGTAGCCGACGATTTAACCCCTTCGGAGCCCGCCCGAGCACCTTCTGCGCACAAAGAAATAACAACTCTTAACATGGTTTTCGTGCGTTATTTTCTCCGCGTCTTTTGGCCTGAGAGCCGGCCCGTCCTCCCAGCCTGGCAGACGGTGCTGGAGGCGCTGCTGCTGTGCCCCTCTGCCCAGCTCCAGAGAAAAATTGATCCAATTAAGAAATAAACCTTGTGTGTTTAAAGTGACAAATTTGAAAGGGGGGATGAAGGCACATTTCCAGATCACTGGTTAGCTAAAGATGATTTGAAAGAAGAGCTCAGGAATAAGGTGAAGGCAGAGGATAGGCAAGAGGGACCTTTCTAAATGGCAAAGGCTTCTATGTCTCTCTGGAATTTAAACCGGTTTTTAGGCTTGTAAAAATCTTGAAGTTGCGCATTTATCTCGGGAGGCTGCTCGGAGCTAATCTTCTCAAGGCATGTCCTGATTTTTTTGTAACATTACAGTATCTGAGGTCCTTTTAACCTAATTCTGTAACAAAGATAATTTCTTGTTATGTAAGTTACTGTTCTGAATGATTGCTTTGGGTCTTGGAGATCGTCCTTAACTGCTCTCCCCTGCGCCGCCGAAACTGAAATTATTTACTTCGTTATCGATTCTTGACAGAAAGCCTCGCTCAGCTGGGAAAGGCTGCTGAGGTATTACAGGAAAACAGTCTCCCCGTTCTTCTTTCTCGAGAGTTAAATCTCTGGTCATCCCTGATCAGAGGTTTATGTTTATGTATAAATCCGATTTTCCCCACATACAGACTTACAAGGACGAGCTGCTTGATTTATACACACAGCATTAACTTCCTACAAGTGGCAGACTTGTAAAGCTCTTTAAGAATTTTCTTCCTTGCTGAACACGGTTCCCTCAAACTGCCCTGTGCTAAAGCCAGAAGGCACTAGCTCAGGCTGCCGGATCCTCTTTTTCAGAGGACATTAATGGTATAAAACAAGCAGGCAGCGTTTTATATAGCTGGATACTGAGTTTTTGCTGGTACAGTGTGATTTTAAATTGGAAGGTGGGTTATTCTGAGTGAAACCTAAAGCCTTGTTTATCGGAGAGTGGCACTCTGTTCTCATAAATAAATGTAGGAGCAAAATACGTCCTAGTATTACTCTGTCAGGACTCTCAGTCATGCTGGCCCCTGTGGCCTGGGCTGACTGAATCGAATAGTAGTGTCACAAGTAGCTCTTGCCTTTTTAAGTTAAAGAAGGGATTGGAGTGTGCTTCAAATTTCAGTGATAAACTACAGATAATTAGCAGTAGTTGGTATTTATTTTGCAAGAATGATGCAATTTAAAGTGTTAACTTTTGGTAAGGGGTGCAGATACCAGTGTTTGCTGTTGTTGCTTTTTAAACTAAGAGCTGTTAAGATGTTTAGTGGTGAGATGTTGACAAAAGTGGCAGTGAAGAGGGCTGCATTCTTAAGAAAGCCCCTGTGCTGCACTGTTTGGGAAAGCACAGATGTGTATGTCATTTTCTGCCTTAAATCTTCTATTTCTTTTTTCCTTGGTTCCCAGCATCCTTGTGTCAAGTGACCTCTAAGAGCTAGGGATTGTACTGTCTGGATACATTTGAATATGAAGCAGTCTTTTGAAGGCCATTATGGAAGATGTAGGCAAGTCAAATTATTTGTATCATTGGAATAGGAAATGTAACCTGGTTAATTTTAATGACTTGATGAATTTGCAAGATCTGAAGTCAGGCAGGTATAAGAACGCGTTACACCTCGCTTAATAGCATGTTTGAGCAAAGATTGGCATTCTGCATCAGAAATGGAAATCTTAGGGTTTCTTGCAGCCTTTTCTTCTGAATAAGATGGAAATTCTGCACTAGGTAAAGAAACATACGGTTTTAGCAGAAATTATTCTTACACTGATCAATTACCAGGAGATGTAATGAGAAATATACTCCTTAGGGAGAGGAAGGAGGGATTGCCATTACATAATATCCCCTGGGAGAATTTCTGTATCGCGTAATGAGGTTGGTGATGGAGCATTTGGAAAAAATGCCTATGGATAGGAATTTGTTCTTCAGATTTCCATAAGGAAAACGTATTACTGAAAAAATAGGCTTGTTAAAAGTAGTACTGATATGTTAGTAGGTGGGTGCTTTGCCTTTACACACGTTTCTTTTGTTCTCATAACTACTATGTAAGAGATTAGGTAACCATAAGATTAAAACATCTGCAAAATAAGAGATGCTTGTGAATAATTCCCTTACTTATTTAACACCAAGGGTAAACCATTAAGGGCTTATGTTCTGTTCTAGGCTGTGTTAAATTATTTCTGTTTCTGTATTGAAAATAGGTCCTAAGGACAAGAAAATCTCTAGTCTTCATGGTGTAAACACAAATGACCTTATCCTCATGCTGGTGCAAATAAAATAATGTAGAAATGCGTATATGTGATACTGTGGATTCAGTAAAACTTGGTAGCTAGATACATGTTTTCAGAGTCCTTGTAATATCCAAAGGATTGCCTAGGAGCTGACTGTCAGGTGGAGAAGAAAGCACTTGAAAATTACTTAGATACAGCCTTAACTTCTTTAGTACCAGTTGCTTTAAACAGGAAAATAATTCATCCCCGCACACCTGCCCTTCAGCACGTTTCACACTCAGAGCCCAGCGGTGAGCACGGAGCTGCTGAGGCACAGAGGTGTTAAGACCAACAGAGGAAAAGGTGAACAGCCTTAACACCTCTGTCACTGCTGGGGAATTTGCCTAATTGGAGCTGCTCCTTTAAAGCCCTCGTGCTGGTGACTCAGGTAATTCTTGTCCAGCTCTTGTCCCCTGAGGTAGGGATGCGTGGGTTTCTCTGAACATGGCCCTGGGGCAGGTTCCAGCAGCCGAGGTGGTGCAGGGACCCCAGAGAGAGGCTCTGGAGAGGGAGGCAGGTCTGCACCGCAGTCTCTTCATGAGGAAGTTGGAGGTGCAGTGGCTGTTCTCAAGTCCTGGCCTTGATTTCAGTGTTTCATTGAGAATATTTCATAGTATTCCGTGTGCCACCTCGTGGCTGCGGGCGCACATTGCAACACGGAGGGGTGCCTGGGTTGGGGTGGTCGTGGCGGGTTTGCTTTGTGTCAGTTGTCTGTTCTGGTTCACCTAACAGTGACTCAGTTAGAAATGCAAACCAGAGTCGTGGCCACCCGCTGCTGACCACTGTGTGGCTTTCAGAGTTTGTGGTAGGGCTTGGCTTTCCAAAAAGGTGGAATCACTGAAGTTTCTGTGCCCTATAGAAATGGTTGCCATTAAGAGAAATGAAAACTGTGACTGATACTGATGGAAGGGCTTGACTGTCGATGGTGACACCAGGGTGACACCTGCTGCCCCAGCCCCTTACCCTGCCAGACCTTTACAAACAGTGATCCCTGCATTAACCACCTCACAGGTGGGATTTAGCACAAGAGCATCTCTCAAGGTAGCTTATGCCATTTCAAACTGTAAGAATGGCAACCTGTGATTGCTGGTTTGTCTAAACTTAAACTAGGATAGAGCTGTTGACATGGATGTAGAAAAATAGGCTCTGCAGAACACCCATCTGTACCTTATATGGCTGCATTGAAGGGGTGAATGATTAAAAAAAGTGTATTCTTTAATACTATAAAAATAAACCTTGCTTTCTGGTGGGTGGTAGGAGAAGTGTTGGAGTTTACATGAGGGCAGCATTTCAAGGTGGCTGTTTGTGCTGTTACCAAAGATACTTCTAGCTTGCTTACAAAATGAGATTTTTTAGGAATACTTTTAATTTTGAAAGCACTCGGCCTGGCTTCTTGTGGAAAAAATGTTGCCATGGAAGATAGTTACAGGCTTTTTAATACTGAGTCAAGGCAAGCTGGGTATGTTGTTTGCAATAATGTTGTTGTCAGGGGTAAAAAACGTCTTGTACGTGGATGCTGTTTCTGCAGTAACTGCTGTACCAAAGAGGAGTTGGGGACATAATGGGTATACATTTGGGGGATTTTTTTCCCATGGATTAATCAACAATAGAATGCCTTTTGGCTATTAAGATACCTTCAAGTAGATCCTTACTCCAGAACTGTAGGTTATAAAGTTATAGTCTGCCTTCAAAATGGTTGGAAATCCATCATAAATGTCTCATTACCACATACCTCCTATCTCCCTGGATGATTGGCTCTCTAGCAAACCCTTCCGTAGAGGGTGTACTGTAATCCTTTTACGTTACTACTTCAGTGCAGATTACACAGCAAGAAATAATTAGGAGATTAATTTTCACCTGTCACTGCCAATAATAGATAACCTTGATACAGTGACAGGGCGAGGAATTTGGGGAGTGGAGAAGCTGTTAACCCTGTAGTGATTGCAGCAGGGACCAGCCAGAAAATGGTTGCCAGAACATGACCTCCCTGCTCGCTGTCAGTGAGGGGAGAGACGTGTTCATCCTCCCCCTTCCCCGTCTCCCGTGGATTCCGTGCCTCTTCCCGCAGCCTGCGCTGTGGAATCCGCTCTGTGCCGCAGTGGTGCCACACGCACCTTCTGATAATCAGCCCTGAGCAGGCGTGAGAGACCTTTGTAGCCTCGCCTTTTAATTCCAGTGCAGTTCTGTTGCTTTTCATGCTTTCCATTCCCAGCCTGACTGGTGTTCCTAGTCTGCAAGGGAAGGGAGCAAACTAATGAAGATGGCTTCATTAGGCAGAGCGCGATTTAGCCCTTGCTTCTCTCCAGCAAATGCAGCTGAAAAAACATCCCACAAGTAACTGTGCTTTTGGTCTTCAGAGAGGGCAAAGCTGAGGTGCTTCTGCTCCCTTTCAAAACTAATGACTAGCTTGCATCAGGTGAGCCTAAAACCATAGCTTGTGCCCTAAAACAGGGAAGAAAGCCCCCACCCTTCCCCCTCCACTTCTCTTGTAGTTCTTGCTTTTGTGCCTAAGTTGAAATCTACAATCTGTTGAAAACGTAATAGGAAACCAGCCTACAGAAAATGCCATTATTCATATCATCGTGAGCTCATTTATTTTATCTGCAGTAGTAATGATAAGACAGACTGCTTGGCAATGCTGATAAGCTGAGAAATATCTCAGAGCTATTTGTAAAAGTTAAAGCAGATCTTGGTACTGAGAGATAGGGAAACTGATGAGCCTTTGGGCAATCTGCAGAGCTGAAAGCTAATAAAGATTTTAATAGGAAGGCCTCATTAGGATTAGGGAGAAGATCTGTTATCTGGGATTTACACAACACAAACACTGGGGCAACTCTAATTTTTGCTGCTTTGTTCACTGAATAGTATTGCTGAATGTGAAGCCTTTTAACTCTGATCTGGATCTCTTCGTACTTTCAAGAAGGCATCACCGCTGTTGGCTGAGGAAAGATGGAAGGGCAGTTTGTGTGGGAAAGCGTTTGCCACACGTGAGAGGTGCCAGACCCCATCATATTCAGGGGCCAGGCACTTTCTGGAGGTGCAGAAATACAACTGTTTGCAGGCGCCTGGGCGGGAGGGTTCTCAGTAGCATCGTTTTTCCTGTTGTGAATGGCATGTCTAATCTTTTGGCCTTGCAGAGCATCTTTAGCAAGAAATGAACGTATTGCTGTTGTGCTGGTTCTCTTGATGGTGAGACTGAAATACTATTCCCGAACATCTTGTCTGCCCATTCAGGCTCATGGGGTGCTCCTAACTCCCAGTTCCACAGTGGTGACTTTTTTGTTAGTTGTGATACCCAACACAGATAAGACTGTTTTGGCAGAGGAGCTGTCTGCAGTGCCACTGGAGCCGGTATGGTAGGAATATGTGCCATTGGTGAGCTGATCAAATGGCTTGGTAGTTAAACAACAGGACTGAGTTAGCACTGTGTGCTTTCTTGTGCCTGTGATGTACAGAACATTCACTTTCTGAGGACCTTCAGTGTGTGCCAGCACCTATCTCATGGGCTTAGTGGCTTTATTCCATGTTCAACAAAGTTTGTAAGGTGCATGTAAGCTGCTGGAAAAGCATTAGCTTGTCCAGGGCTTACAGATGTATTTAATATTTTTTGCAAGGACCATCCAAACTTTTTTTTTGTGGTTGAACTGAATTGGGAAGCAGGAGAAGCCGTGCTGGAACATTTTTTGGTTTGCTTTTGAGGACCAAGCATGTTGTAACCTGATTCTGCTAACCTGCAGTGTAAACCACTTTTACACACAGCCGATGAGATCTAGTTGAACCTTTAATACAGGTGAAGGAGTTCGGTGGATGATGTCCACGCTGGCTGTGAAAACCACATGTGTGACAACATGTGTGTTTGGGAGCTGTCTGGTTTCTTCTTTGTGTGGAGCACAGATGAGGACAGGAGTCTCAGCTTCTCAGTCTCATGGCACAGACCAGCTCCTCTCCTGCTGGATCAAGTAACCCTAGTTGTAACTACAATAAGCATTGCTTCCATAGAAGAGTAGTGTTTGGAAACCATGTTCTTGTATTTTCAGTTATCTTTAACATGACGTAGCAGCCAAAAACCAAAAGGGAGCTCAGCACCATGAGCCACAGGGAAGTTTATTCCAGACAATAGTTTGGGTTCTGCTGGTTTAAACTGTTGGTTTCCTAGAGCCTACAGTAGACAGGGTAATGATAGATTTAACTCCAAGTATTTCATCTTCCATGTGCTTAAGGTACTTGCTTTGTGGAGACAGATGGGCAAGCTGGCTGCACCCACTGCCCGGGACATAAAACACATTCCTCCATCAGGCTGGTGTTAGTTCATTGCAGCTTGTTGGTAACAACTCACAGTTTATGTCAGCAAACCAGCGTGGCCTCCTAAAGAACTAGTACTGTTTGCGCGTAACATGTTGCTCCAGCAAGGCTGCCATTTGAGAAGTTTCTAATACTTATGTTTGATATGAATGAAACTTTTTGTTTTGTCTGTAGACCGCAACGGAACTGGAGCTGACTCGTATCAGGAGTGCCTTGATAACAAGCAAGGTATGAGATCAAGTCTCTCCAACATGGGCACTTGGGACTGATTTAGCTTTATTTCTTGCAGCTGAATTGGTTGCTGTCTCTGTGTCTCTCACTTTGTCTCCCCTTTTTACTTTCTTTTTCTCCCCCTCCACTGTCTCCAAGCCAATTCACTGTTAACAGCTCCATGTCAGCTAACCTGTTAGCTCAGGGATTCATCACACGTTTGAGATAAGACTTCTCATTTTGAGCACCCCAAACCCTCTGTTATTAAGGGAGGAAGTAGGAAGGTTGTAAAACAAAAGTAGCACGTGCTCTTGCTTGCAGCTATCTTCTTCCTTGAGCTTTAGTTGCACAGCCAAGCAGAAAAACATATTAAAGTAAAAGTTGAGTTCAGGGGAGGCACGTGCTAGGCTGGGTTACCTTAGTGCCAGACATGCTGTGAGGATTTGTGTGCTGTGCTGTCATGCTGGCCCAGACTTGTCCAGTTTGCTGTCTTCTGTGGCAAAGTTGGTAAGAGCTGGAAAAGTCCCTTGTGACTTACAAGGGAGTGATGATGGTGAAGGAGGGACCTGTTATCTTTTCACTGTATACATGGAAAGAAGAAGAGTCAGTAGAAATGAAAATTGTAGAAGTATCTCTGAAACAGGACCCAAAGGCAAGGTTATTGATTTTGTACTTAGAGAAAGGGTTGGTGTATTACGTTCTCTTCAGATGTCCTCTCTCAGAACTGCAATCAGAAGTGCTACTACATCACTGTAGCTGTGAAGTGAGTGTTGAACCTTCTGGTAATCAGGGAGAACAAGCACCCTTCAGTCCAGAATTTCATTCACTATAAACTACAGCAGAGAGAGAAGAGGAGATACTTACCCTGACCAGGTTATAGGCATCAGTTACATGTCAGTTTTTACCCTGCTGTTGACCCAGATCTGTAACAGTAGTTAAAAGGATCATTTCCTGAAATTTTGACGACTCTTGCACAATTCAGTGAAGTAGTACCAAGAAACACAAACAAAACAAAACACCTGTCCCAATTTTGGTGCTTTGTTGGGTTTAATTTTCCACTGGTGTCTTCGCTTTCAGTATCCATCAATCAGTGTTATATGTGCTTCAAGTCAAAGCTGCTATGAAGTGCATCCCCCTGCTGTCATTATGTTTTTGGGAGGGTTGCTTGGGAGGGGGGTGGTTGTTTCTTGTGTTTGGTTTTGTTTTCCTGCTCTCAAAAAGCCTGAAAAGGTTCATTGTCTCTCTGGTGACCTTTCTGCTCATCTTTTTTCACTATTTTCCTCTGCTGATTGTGGTAAATACCTAATCATTGCTAAGCTTTTATTTCAGAAGTTACAACCAGAAGACTAATGTGGAAGACATGTAATCAATAATGGCTTTTATTATTAGATTAAGTTTAAAAGTCTTCTAGACCAATGTAATTCAAGATGCTCCTTTGATAGATAGTTTGTTCTTGGGGAGAACATTTTTTTCCAGTAACGTTTTTCTGGTTGGTGGGGGGGGGGGTTGGATTTGACATTTTGTAGAAAGCAACTGAGTTTCAGGTTTAAAAACACTGAGTATTCTCACTTTTTGAAACCATTTGAGTCTCTTGGATGCACCAGTTACCCCGGTTTACCTGGCAGGTGGTATTAAAGGGCATTATATCCATCACTTTCATTTGTCTGTCAGTACCCCAGATATATCCTCTAGTGTTTTGTTGATGGGTTTCTTCTACTTCATTGTTAACATGTGAACAAGCTGTATCACTGTAAGTGCTTTCAATCCAGTCTGAATTGGATCTGGTTTGGGTAATTTACCATGTCCATGCTATGTGTTAAAGCAACAACCTTTAAGACAACAGAGGTTTAAAGGTGAAAGTATACACAGTAACTTGTGGTCAGTCTCTTACTGTCCAATCCACCTTACATTTTGTGAGTGTGCAGCAGAGCTGAATCCACCATTTGCAACAATTTACGGAATATAAAATACACAGCTGCCAGTGGACCCATTTTTCTGGTTGCTTTCGGTTATGTTCAAAACAAAACACCACCAATGGCTGGAAGTAGCAGTGGCTCTTTAAAAGTATTAAATCTTCAAGCTGTGTGAAATGCAATTGCCATGGCTTCTTTTTGTAACAGCATGCTTGTCTCCTAGAAATTATGCCATAATGAGGTTTGGTTTATATATTTTAGCCCTTTCCTCATTAAAGTGCTCTCTCTCGGAAGAAGCGCTTTGTGTCTTGAGATACTATGCAGTTAAAATGAAGGCAGGTTTATAAGGATTTAATGTACTTAGGAGCCAAGGTTTTGCAGCTTTATGGCAAAGATGTTTTAACAAAGGGCTTTATGGTAAGGGTGTGCTGTATTTTAGTCAGGCAGTTGCTTAAGGGAAAATTTTCAGTGTAAGGGCGTCACAGCAGCAAGGAGAAGTGCGGAGGGAAACGGGCCTCTGAGATCCAGTCACTGTCTTGGCTGATGTTAAGTCTTAATTCTTTGCAATTTCAAGCCCTGAATCTTTTTTTACCTTTTGGCTCAAGGAAGACAAAGTCTTGTGCCATGTCATGCAACAACACGAGCAGGTCATGTAGGTTTCTCATTATAGTGCTCAAAGGCATGGTGTAGGAGAGCGTGCCCAGGATGGATGGCATCTGAATCCTTGAAGATTCACATCTTCTCAGGCTAGAGCTTGATTTTTTCAACCTTTTATCTCCAGTAGTCATTATTAAATTCATACCTTAAAAGCAGACTTTCTGAGGGTTGGGATTTGGAAGTGAAAAAGGCAGCAGTTCTGAACAATTGGCCATCCACTGCAGCAGAAGACATGTCCTGGATCTGCCTGTTTCTCTGGGATACAGTTAATACCCCATGGCTTCCTGAGAGCCAGGGGGTTCTGCCATGGAAAACAGGTATAAAATTACAACCAGACGCAGTTGTTGCTGGAGCTTCTCGATAGGAACTCCCTGATAAAAATAAAACAATTCTGGTTTAAAGGTTAGGCAATGAAAAGCACTCAGCTAGGGCTTTGGTGGCAGCCAAGAGACCCAACCTCAGATCCTTGAAATAGTGTGCAGAGAGGAGGTCTTGGAAACTGATTCCAAGTGTTTCATGTTACCATTTGCAGCACCTTCTCTCATCCATAGAAAATTGTGGTTTACTTCAGTGGTCCTTTCCATCCCCATGCATGTAATGAGTATTTTGACCTACTGGCTGCTAGCTTTCCAAGCAGGTTCCTTCTGGAAGAACGCAACACCTTTCCCTTTTACATCTTTGTCTTTCTTTCTGAATATCATGGTTCTGTGTTACTTTTCCACAGATGTATTGGTTCCTGTTTTCCCAGGAAGAGCATGGTTTCATCTTTCTGATGGCACTATTGACTTCCTAGGACTCTTCATATTTCTTCCCTGGTGTTTTACACCGCATCCTAAATTCAGTACAACTTATTGATTTTGTTAGCTCACCTCTGCAGGGAGGATAGATGTGATTTGGAGCAGTGTTTGGGAGCAAGGACAGAGGGTAGTTAATCTTGACAGTGATCAAAATCTGTCTGCAGTTGAGATGATAGCAGTGCCTCTGTCATGAGTTTATGGAGGACCCTGGGTTTGTGCTGAGTGGATCTTGGGCAGGTTGCTGAGGAATTGTTACAGTCTGTAGGGCTTCGTTTTGAAATAGTGGCCATAAACTGAAGACTTTTCATCCTGTTACCAGTCCCCTGGACTGCGCAGTCCCAGTGTGTGTCATCTCCTATTAGTCTTGATGCAACCAGTGACCTTGTTTGTGTGAGCACATTAAGCACAACATTAATACCTAATTTGACTACTTTGAATTCAGACAGGCTGTAATCAATCATCTGAACTCTCTTGACAGTGAATATGGCTGGGCAGGATAAGGAGAACAGATGAAACGCATGCTTGGGCCTAAACTGTAGGAAATTAGAAATCTGCTTGTGAGCCTGTGTAGCTGCTGTAACTGCAGCAGTTGGTGGAAATGGGTTCCTCGCTGGAAAGCAAAAGCAAGAAATTTGTGGTCTTTGTAGTGGTCTGTTCAGCCTTCTTCCTGCCTGTTAAATACCAGCATGGTAAATGAGACTGCCAAGATACAGAGGCACCTTTCAGAAGATGTTACTGGGAGAAGTTCTAACATATTCCAGGTTTTGGATCCCTTCTGAACCCCAGCAGGGTTAGTTTCAGGATGGCAAAGATGAATTATGAGGCAGATAAATAAAAGTGGCAGAGTGGCATGGCTGGATTGAAAAGTGCGGTCAAAATGGCTCTGTCGCTGAGGACGTTATTTCCGTTAACTGTTTTGAGATTTATTATTGATTTCAGTGAAATTACTCTTGAAAACATTTCCTCCAAACCTTTACTTTTAGATATTTGTTTTGGAACTCCGTTAGGAGGCAGAAAAAATGAAACTTCTACTTCAAACAGTTTTTATGTTTTGAAATTGGCTTTTTTCACTGTATGAACAGTTTAAAAGATATTATTTATTATCTGTATTCCAGTCATGCCTATGCACTCTAGTTACGGCGTAAACGTCATTCTGCTAACCACAATGCAGACAGGGGGAGGGGGATCAGTTTCTGCCTGAAAAAGCTTTGGGCTTGTATTTCTTACTGGGGCTGCATTGATTGAGGGTGCCTGTTTCCAAAAGAAAGAAAAACTAAAAAGAAGCAGCAAAAAACCCAAACCCCAACCTTCTCATTTTACAATATGTTGGCTGCCTTTTTGTTTAAAGAATTATAAATACATCAGCAGATTTTCCACAAAAGCACATATGCTTTCTTCCTGGTGAGCGTGATGACGCACTGCGAATCCTTGCAAGAGGCCTTGAATCTCCTTTGCTTAGAGGATGGTGCTGAGGTTGAAATTGAAATTTTAAAGAAGTGTCTTCATTACAGAAGATGCTGGTGGGGCCTCGTTAGCTGAAGAATTGCCATTTTCTGACTTTAGTTTTTTCTTTTGCCAGCATGGGAACAAAGAAAGAAAGGAGGAGGCAGAATAAAAGCCTGTGTGAGTGTACGTACAGAGGCTGTAGCTCTTAACTGGTAATGGTATCTGGAAAGAGTCCAGGCTGTTGTAAATATGAACTTTTGTCAATATTCCCCTAGCTTCTTTGGACTCTAGGGTGGGCTTTATTAGCTGAAGGTCACACCATTGTGCTGTCTCCCTCTCCTGAGACCTCTGATACCTTCCTGAAAGGACAGCCCATTATCCCTGGGCTTAGAAGCCAGCTTTCTCTTCAGTGGCACTGAAGCTGATAAGCGTAAGAGGCATATTTCATCCCCCTGCTGCTGCTTTCAGGAGACAAACAGTGTTTATCATCCCTGATTAATTCCAGTTAAACAAAAAAACCAAAATAGGAGGTATGTGTGTGTGCACACGTGCGCACACGCACAGACACACGGGGTTGACTCTTGGTTTAGGTTAGTGGTTGTACATAAGGTCAACTCATCATGCTGGCCATGGTGAGCAGTGCCTGGTGCTGCCTCTTTAGTTTTCCTAGGTGGTGTGTCTGAAGATTGATTTAGTAACATGAGAGGATCCTGGGCTGCGATCAGTGTAAAGAGAAAGGGGTAGAAAGGGGGACAGAGTAGCAGCAGCCTGAGCATCAAGGTTGGAATTGATTTGTGGCAATTAAACATTAAGGTCTGTGAGAGCAGGACCACCCGCTGGGAGAGTGGCTTTCCATCACCTGAGGAAGATGAATAGCCATAGGAGAGAGAAGGGCAGGGATTTTGTACTCAGCTATCTGAAAAGAATCATAAAAACACACAGTATCTCGCCTCTATCTTACAGCCCTGTTCATCACAGCTAAATCCCTTTGCTGGGAATTGTATGCAAGAGAGTTGGAATATATAAATGCTAATTGCTTCTACTGCTTTGGTTTCTCCATTTCAGTCTTTGGATCTGGCTTGAGATTTATCAGGAGGTGTCTTGCTGAATTTTTTTTGTTGCTGCCATTTGAGTAGGAATGTGTTCCATACATGGCTCCCAGTTTCATAGGGTTACTTTTTCCCTTGTGCTGACATTCAGAGTACAGAGTGAATAACAATGGATGACACGTGCAGTGAATAGCATATTGTCTCTCTCAGTGCTCCTGTGTCAAATGCCCAGGTAACGTGCCCCAGTGGCTGGGGCATCCAGGGCAGAGACCTGTGCTGTGTGCTCCCCTAGGGCACACCATGCTGTGCAGGATACCTTGCCTACCTGTGCCTTAGGTTTTTTGATGGAAAATGGGACTGGGACTGTGCATGGTAGTGTTTGTTTAGACGACCATGTAGCTGCAGCCCAAGTAAGGCCTGTTACAAAGGACTCTGTATTTCCATCAGTTTTGTTGTGTGGTACTTGCCAAGGTTGAGGAGTGAAAGAAGAAGTCGCATGTGGTTGAAAGAAGCTCGTTGGTATCGGGACCAGAGGAGAGTTTTTACTTCGTAAAACTCTGACTTTTTCAGCTGTTTGCAAAAGAAAAAAAAAAAATCTACAAATATTCTAGAGCTGAGGTGAGTGAACTGCTTTCTCTCACTTTGCTCTTTGTTCATATTAAACAAATGGGCCCTGACAGTAGGTGAGGGGCTTCACTGCTCTGCCCCCAACTCTATGCCAGAGCTGCTGCATGTGGGGCATGTTTAAAGCAGCTTGTAGGTACTCTGGTTAAACTGAACTTCATTTCCTTTGCTAGAACAAAGATGGAACAGTATTAGAAATAATTTTACTAAACTATGTTTACTTCTTATCACTGAAGACAATATTTAAAGATGGGTTTTGCTATTACAGCTCCAGTGCTTGTGTAAACAGGGTCTAATGGGAATGGCTGTAAAGTAATAGGGCTATTGGTCATCTTTGGGGAAAAAGGAATTTACATAATGCATTTCAAACTGGAATGGATCTGAAGCTTCGGCTGACCAAACACAACTAGCATTTCTGCATTAAAATGCGTACAGTAGCATGAAATGGGAGTGGTGGGACTCAAATACTATTTTTTCAAGGTAAGCTGCACAAGCCTGTGTCTACTGGGGGCACTTATCTGCCTTTGTGGATTGGGTTAAATTTGTCATTCTTCACATAAAATGCAATGCAGTTAAGTTTTAGATGAGAACCTCCTTAAATATACCACAGACTCCTTTTTCTGGGCAAAGTAGATTTAAGGGTTCTGAATCGTTTATGGCTCTTTCTCCAGATTGGTTAACGCATTGGAAGGATGCTCAGTAGTCCAGTGGTGCACCATAGACTGCAGTAAGATACAGACTTGCTTGGGCCCCAAGTTTGGTGATAAGTGAAATGTTAATATGTGCTTGGCAGAGCAAGCTCTTGATTTCCTTTAAAATGGAGAGGGCAGAAATGATCTCATTGGACAAGATGTCTTTGAGCTACTGCCCACCGTTAGGTGTGTCCTAGACAAGATTGATTTATTCAGTGTGGACAGATTATTTCCCTTTCTCTCCCCAAATCTGGTTTGCAGTAGCTGCTGCACGAGCTTTCCACCTTCTGTATCACATGAAGCATTTTAGCTCTTGTTGAAATATGAAGCTCCCTTCCTTTATTAAAATTAAGAAGCACTTTCTCACATGGCAAAGTGATAATAAAGGCTGAAATTGGATCTATAACTTCATGAAAAGAAAGAGAATTTTTTTTTAAGGCAAATCATGCATGGTAATACCTCCATTGTTCTCTCACTGTGTTCTTTGTATTGCTTAACTCCCTGCGAACAAAGAACCCATAACTGGAATTGTAAAAATAATCCAGGCATTTAAGTCAAAACTCAAAAGGCCCTTGGGAATCTCATGCAAAGGTGTGCCCTTGAAATGGTGGTTTATGAATTGTCTGAACAGGTTTGAACAGCCCTGAGGANTAATCCAGGCATTTAAGTCAAAACTCAAAAGGCCCTTGGGAATCTCATGCAAAGGTGTGCCCTTGAAATGGTGGTTTATGAATTGTCTGAACAGGTTTGAACATCCTAGCCCTGAGGAAATCTATGGGAATTCCGCTGCTGACTGCAGCGGGGTCAGAATTTCACAGTTGGCGCTTTGTATGTACACTGAGCAGGGCCAACTTTCAGGCTTTGAGAAAGTCTGACTCCCTCCTTGGAAGCAGGCGGGAGATTTTCTAGTTGGTTGCACTTGTGAATTCTAGTTAAGGGAATCGCCTTTGGTCCCCCCCATCTTTGTCACTTACTTAAACAAATAGGCAAACTGGAAACATGCATTTGCTCAAGCTTGAGCAGTAATGCTTCCTCAAGAGCTCTTGTTACTGATCTAGAACTGAAACTGGTTGGGAATGTGGTTTTAAGCTAAAGTTCAACCCTGCTTAAATGAAACCAATTCAGCAGAGAGATGGGAAATTTTGTTCCTACTTGCAGATGGCTGAACCCAGCTAGTTTGAAGTGTGAAGGTTTGGTCTCCGAGCTTCAGCACAGGTCAGTAAGGAGGCTGCATTATGAATTGAAGCTATGAGTACTTCTTCACCTAGTCTTGCAAAATAATGTGTTTTTAGAAGTACAGGTTTATCCAGGGTCAAAGTCACTGGAAAAGAAGGTACTTAAATGGACAGTGAGGGAATTAGTCCAAAAGTTGTGTGCAGATTCAGCTGAACATAGAGATTAAGCCCTGTCTGAGCAGATGGTTGAGCCAGGCAATGTCTCAAAGTCCCTCCCACATAAGTGACTCTATCGTTCTGTTTGATGTCTCATGCCTGCCCAGGGTGTTTGAGCAAACCACTCGATTGTTTGACTCTGATCATTGTAAACAAGGACATTGTATTCCTTTACCATGCCATGGGCCATGGAGAGGAAAGTCACCAGAGTTGTAGCAAATTCCACTTTGTCCTCAAGTCTTTCATATTCATTGTGCACTGGCCAGTGACATCATCTGTTGTTTAAGAACTGCCGCTGCTGATGGAGTAAACTCTGTATATAATGAAAAGCAGCACTCAAAGAAACCATAATTCCCAAAAACACATGATTCAGGGCTCCAGGAAAATGGAACACTTAAGTTACCTAATCATGGTTCTCCACCAAGAGAGAAAGTTTAGGAAAAATCACTAGGCAGACCTTTGAAGCTGTCAGTAGCAATATCCCACAGACTGCTGTCAGTCCAAAGTAGTTCCACAAAGCGCAACAAACTGATGTCTGTTGAACTTGAGAACTTGGATCAGAAATGTGGGCTGTGTGCCCCTCGTGTTATTATCTGTAGTTGTAAGGGGGAGCTGGAAAGCTACATCCTGTGTACAACATGGAAGTTAATTTGGACTCTTACGCTGCTCAGGGGATCACAGGAATGTTGCAGTGACTGAAAGCTTGGCTGTAACTTTTCCATGCTTAGCTGTAATGGAATGTGCAAAAACATTAACAATTCCTTGATGGAGCCTGGAGACACCCAGCCCTGGTGCCGGTGGCAATACACACTGACTGCTGTTCAAGGGAGGAATGTTTCTCAGAGTAGTCTGCACAAGGTAGCAATCACAGCCCAGCAGGGACAATTAGAGAATGTTAGAAGTAAACGGTTCATTTCCAACTTTTTCTGCCCAAACACAGCCAACAGACACTTAAAAACACCCTAAATGAAAAAAGCTGGGTTGTTCCTCACTGTAGCTGTGTCTTGAAGGCTTTCCTTAATGAGCTGTCTCCTTCTGTCCAGTATGGAAAGAAAAACAAAAGAATTAGAGACCTTCCTTTGTCTCCATGTGATTTTAATCTGATCCATTCATTCCTAATCATTTTGAAGGATTATAAAAGCAAAACCTGTTAGTTCTTACTTCTTTACTTCCTCTCCCCAACATCGTTATTTGTTCTTTTATCATGTTGCATTTCTTTACCCGTGAATCAGCTGCCTTTTAATTTTTTCCTATATAAGAGAAGTCGGGCAGGGAGGGAGGGGGGTGACAGGATTGCTGCTGTCTTTGATTCGTTTGCCACACAAGTGTTCCTTGGCCTTTTATACCGAGGAGTGGATGTGGCTCTTGAACAAATTGGACCTCCTTGTTTGCTGGCCTAGGCCATCTTGTTATCCAGCCAGCTGTGTTTTGATCTTGGAGGGCCATTTGAAGATTAAATTGAGACATCTTTTGTTACTATTAAGTGCAGTAATTAAATCAGCTCAGTGTTATTTAAGTGTGGAAAATGTCGCTTCACTGGCCCATGGGTGCCTGAAGTTGCCATTAGACAGCTGTGTTGCTTCCAGTGCTAATGATGAAGAGGTGGGAGAAAAGAGCCAAGTGCTCTCCAAATAATTTTCAACTCTTTCTGGGTTATGCTGCATCCCCTCCCCACCTTTTTGTGTGACGTTCCTCCCCCATCTCTCGTCAGTTCATGAAGAACAGGGTTTTTGAGAAGGAGCTCCATTTTTTGTGAATAAAGATCTGGAAGCTAGTGCCCTGTCCTGTGTGGAGGGGTGGTGTGCAATGGTGAGTTCTCTGGATCAGCAGCTGCTGCTCCATCCCTGAGTTTGCAGGCTCTTGGCTCTGTGAATGACAAAGGAGGCTGAGCTAGCAGGATGAATGCAGTAAATGAGCAAAGTTGTCTGCTCCCCCCCCCTTCCTCTGCAGGGGGGAGTCTGCCAGTCAAGTCGATCATGGTAAGTACATTTGTTCCCATGAGGGTCATTGTAATACGATTTGCTGGTGAAGACTGGCGTGACTGTGAAGTGGTGGCACCTGGGAGATGTGAACTCTGGCTTAGGCCAGGGCTGGTATCATTCAGAGGTCACCTAAGGCTTAACAAGCTGAGAGTCAGTTGCCCTTACCCGGCCCCCTTTGCCTTCTGCTTGCCAAGCAGATTGCTTTGAGAGCAGTGGCTGGACATGATGATTGGCAGCAGGGAGCAGAGCAGAGAGATGCTGGAAGAGAAAGCGAGATCCTCCATGGGAGAAGCAGTTCTTTGGAGGTCGAGTATGTTTTAATGCCAGGTTAAGTTGCGCAGCAGTATTGGTTCATTGCTACTGGCAGCACTGATCACTTGAGCATTGCCTTACTCTTTCCCATCATGCCTTTTGGAAAACCCGTCTTGCCTCCTGTCTGCAGCTGAACATACAACTTGCTGCTTCTCTGATTTCCACAATGAAAATCGGCACTCTCACTTCTTGATAGGGGAGCAGAGCAGCAGACAGGATCACCTTCAGCCTCTTCTGGCTACTGTGCTGCCTGTCGAGGTGAAGCAGTGTGCTCCTGCCCGAGCAAAGGCTCCAGCCTTACTTCTGAGCTGTCTTGTTAGTCTGTCTTCCCGGATGCACCCGACTATCCGGCTTCCATCTCCAGTAATTGCCCAGCAACATCTATTTGCATTGCTTTGTACACTTCTGTGTTTTATAGAGGGGGAAGTGTATTTGCACTTTGTGAGTGTTTTTGAGCTGTGGCAAGGGCAGAAGTATGGCAGATGGGTGGGGATGAGAGAATCAGGAGCATGATGAATCTGTTTTTCTTACCTTGTTTAAAATTGCCTGTTAAAATTCAGCAGCCGCACCTCCGATCAGCCTAATAGTGTCTGCCATGTTGCAAATACACAGTCATTAGTTGGTCCAATTCATGCATGCTGAGGTAGGAGGGTGATGTGAATGCAAAGGAGATGGAGAGAATAGGAGTGGGGGGGGCAGAGGAAGGAGGGGGAGAAGCTTGGTAATACAGTGACAATGAAACATACGGTAGTCACACTGGAAAACTTTCTCCTTCATTAGCAGGGATCTGTTGAGTTTCTGCTCACATTAGGGTAATTAACACAAGTACAGATTGTTGAACATCTGTGCAGTTTAACTATATGGCCGGTTCCCAGGCTTTAAACAGGGCTGTGAGGAGCCAAATGCAAAGCAGTATGAAAAGCCCACACACTATTCATTTTACTGAAATTAGCATTTCTGGATGAAAGCTGATGTTGCACGTCGGCTATAAATTTTCTCTGGTCGGTTGCCAGGCTGGCTAATGATCTGAGGGGAGGGTTTGTTAAAAAATGTGAAATTTGTTACTTTTAATATTCTGGAGGGGAAGGTTCTATCTTGCTCTTCTTTTCCTAAAAGGCAAAACAAAAAGCCAGCAAAACAAAGCATATGGGTATATTATATCTAATGTGCTTCTAATCTTTTTCCAGTGGAAACCCAGGAAGGAATTGCTGGTTCAGCCTCCATCAGGGGCTCTTGGCCTCATGGAACCATCAAGGCTTTTTAATATTTCTGACTAAACTGCAGTTTTAATTTTCTAGCCTTGTAAAAGCCTGGGAGGCTCTGCTTACAATGTGTTGCATGTACGAGCTGTGTAAATGAAATGTGGAGTTGTGTGTGCAGGATGGTGATTACACAGGTACCGCCTCTCTGCACATCATCATCCCATAACCCTGTGTGTGGACATAGAGTTACCAGGACAAAGGTTTAGCTGTATTTGTGGAGAGCCTTCTACATCGATTATCCCAGAGGACTGTTGTTGTGCTGTAGCATCTTGAAGCTTCCTCCTTGCTCGTTTTAACCTTGCCAGCTGAGAGCATCTGGGCCACAAGGCTTGGCAGGCTCTTGACTGTAATGGCTGGCAGCAGCAAGTTCTCCACAGAGGGCCCTTCACACCACAATAGCCTCTTACACCTTGGTTCATCAGAGCCAGTCCTTGTTGGCCTTCAGGCTATGTTAGCAGTGCCACTTAATACTTCAAGTTTTTTGTTGTTCTTCCCTGTGTAGAGAGGGACAGGGAAATCATCCTTAAACAGATGGTTTGTGGAGCATCTTCACATGGGCTTCTGACACTGGCAGTTCATAGTCACGTTTCTGATAGTGGATATTAAGCGTCTTTTGACTTCTTACCTGGAAATGTTCACTGGGAAGTTGAGGACAATGGTTTCAATACTTGGCTATCCCCAATTTTCTCTTACTGATGGGACTCCCCTTGCAACTTTTTTTCTAACTGTCTTCTGGTGTTCTGCAGTGTTCTCAGCTGTGTATTGACTTGGGTGTTCCAGCTGTACCTATACTTCAGCCTATGAGTGATGCAACTGCATACCTGAATACACAAACGCACCTGGGTTTTATACAATTAAACACATTTGTTCAGATATAGGATTTAACATATGCTGAAATTAAATAAACACACACACAAAAACTCCTAAACTGACCAAATCTTTTTTCATGGGTGTAATTGCTATGAGGCAGATAAACCTCAGCTGGGCCAACAATTAGTGTACTGTGTGTGTTAGGGAGTTTTATTTTAATGGAGAAGACATTCATGTGTGGAGATAAAAAGCCTAGCAGTGTGCATAAAAACAATAATCCTCGTTAGCTCTGTTTTGTCCCCGCTGGTTTCACTAAGCAAAAAAATGTTGTTCTTGGTGGGTTCTTTTAATGTAATCCCTGTGGGCTGATGTGAACAGAGCTGACCTTTGAAACCCTACTTACGTTTGAGAAGGTTTGTATATTTTTTCGTGTAATTGGGAAAGGAAGGGACTTGGTGGCTTGGAGGAAATGTAATTCTTGCCAAGAGTGCAGTGATTTGGTCCTTCAGTCCACCCTCACCTCCTGCTCTGTAATGGCTTGTGCTCCATCCCAGAACTTAGCTTGGCATCACTGGAAGTTGTTGGTTAAATTATTGCTGTCACATCCACCAGCTCCTCCACAGTCTGCTGACAAACATCAGAGCTTACAGAGCTTTTTGTGACCAAAAAACCTTCAGGGACCAAAATGCAGTCTTCAGATTCAGCCCTGCAAATGCCTGGGCTTCAGGAGCATTATCACCCACATGCCTGTAAGGCAAGCCCAGTAAATACAGTTCTCAATGCTTTGTCATTGCAGGATTGCTTTTTAGGGTGAAGGTACCCCCACAGGCCAGACTTCCTGAATCATATAAAACTATGCAAGTGTAGTTAAAGATGTGAGGTATATTTGAAGAGCTAATTTTGTTAATCTAGTCCAAAGGGAAATTCAGGCTGGCCTACTTAGTCCTCTGACAGTTTTGCAGATAATTGTGTGTGTGCACATGGATGCTCACCAGCTTAGTTAGGAAAATGAAAATTGAGTCAAAAACTGAAGAGTGCCATGTATGGATGGGACGGGGGAATGGCGATGTTTTCTATTCAGAGCATTACAATGAGGAATTGTTTAATCACAGTGTTATTGCATTAAGCAGTGTGTTTTCCCCTGGACTTGATGATTGTCAGTGGTACTTACAATATTGGCAGAATTGTGTCAGTTATGTTGATGAGGATGTTCAGTCTTACCAGGGTTGACATCTGTGGTCCCTGGATTTGTACCCTATGTATCTCTACTTGGATTTTATTTGGTCTCATTCTAGGAAAACCCAGCTCTATACAAGACACAGTGAAGCTCAAGAAAAAAACCCAACAGTATTTCTATTAAAACAGACAAGCATGGATTATTCTCTGTAACTGTTAGGCAAACCAGAGTCACCTATTTGCGTATGCGGAATTGACTATGAAATTAAAGGGCTGCTATATCTCTAGATATGCTGCCAAAATGAAACAAAGTGTTCTTTTATGAATACCTCAGCTCTTCCTCAGTCCTTCTTCTTAAGAATATTTCCCAGACACTGGACTTAAAATGTGTGTTCTGTTCCTGGAGAGCAGAAGATAATGCATCCAGGGAAGTGGTTTCAGAGTTGTGTAAGAAACAGAACTGCAGCTGTTGAAATGGAGACATGTGGCTGTGCCTGAGACCCCAGATAACTCATTTCACTTGCAGTGAGACTACTTGGAATGATTTTTCAACCAGTTTTTTCCAGCATGTACATGGTGATCCCTGCCCAGCTGAGAGACTGTAGGGCATGCACTGAGAAACTCAGGGATATCATTTTGAAGGAGTCCTAAAGTTTCCTTGGAGGTGTTTTTTCATTCATCGCTAAGCTAACTTCTGCAGAGCAGCAAGTTCTCTTGTTCTTCTATGTCATCACTCTGAATGGGTTGTTGCATTTATTTAAATACCTGAAAGAAGCTCAGAGAACTTGGATGTTGTTTTAGGTATGCTGCATCTCCTCAGCCACCTCTCAGACCTTTATCAGACAACAGAGTGAGCCCTTCTTGCTAATCTTGCAGTTGCATGGTTGGAATTATCTTCATTGTGTAGATGGGAACACTGAGGCAGATTTGAAATTACTTGCCCCAGGCCACCTAATGCTGACAATAGACCACACAGTCCCTCAGCCTCCTTTTATGCCAAAACCATTCTCTTGTGTCTGCATATGGAAAAAACCGTAGTTGGGTGAATGGAGAGCAGTGTTTGTTGTGATAACAATGTGCATTCAGTCCCAAAAGGCCATCGGACAGTGATGGATACATTGCTGTGAAATTAAAATCGCCACTGCTGCACAGAGGAAGGGCTTCTGTGCAGGCAGGAGGACACAGGAGCAGGCAGGCAGTGGGATGAAGCCAACAGCGTTCGCAGGGTCCAGCAGCCCCTGCACCAGGCAGCCCATTTGCATTCTTCTGTCAGGGAGTTGGAAGCTGCCATGGAGCAGTTTACACTCCAGCCCGCTCTGGCCTTGAATTATGCATGACCAATTTATCATGCCCCCAGCTGAAAAACTAATTGTGTCCCTGGGATATATTTACTAGAAATTGTAGTTTGCTGTGCTGGGGTCCCCAGAGTGTCCGGCAGAGCAAATGACTGGGAAGTCGGAGCGTGTTCAGAGCAGGACTCCTGGCTCCACTGGAGCCACTGCGCTGTTGATAGATTTTTCATTTCAATTGCCTTTCTGAGAGTTTCCCCCCTCCTTCCTATTTTTCTTACACTGCATTACACTTAATCGGGCTGCAGGAGTCCTTCCAGTAGTCTCCAGTATTAAAAAGCACACCAATGTGCCTGAAAAAAAAGGCAATTTATTCAGGAGATGCCAGCCAGGTTGGGGGGAAGGGGCTGGTTTCTTCTGTGTGTGGTGGTTGGGTTTTTTTTCTAAGCACAGTGTGGCTTCACGTAATGTCTCCAATTATCGTGCTCGTCCCCTCCCTCTCCAGGTCTAAAGTGATGAGATTCCTTAATTACTGTCATTTGAATGAGAGGTTGGGGAGGAGAGGTTTTCTTCTCCTCACATAGAGCTCGTGGGGTGGGCCTAAGCTTGCAAATGGTATTATCACCAGATCTGGCAAAGGAGCATGGCGTGCCCCAAACTGAATTTCTTGATGATGAAATGACAACTGTCAAACCTGTACCAGGCTGTAAACCCTTTCATGAGGTAGAGCCAAGTCATAAAGATTATTGGTGGGGGCGAGGTTTGAAAGGGAAGAAGGTAATTCACTGATAAATTAATCACCAACTTCAGTCTGTCCTCCCCCACTTGTCACAGAAGGAGGATGTCAAGAAGTTAATCACAATAAAGGAGTCAACAGTAACACGACTTCAGAGGCAGAAGAGCCCTCTGGAATCTCTTGCTCCTGTTTTATTAATCTCCTTGTCCAACCCCATCCAGCTCTGCCTGACGTGGTTTGCAGTGAGGAGCCCCCATCTCTGAGGACAGCAGCAGCTTCTGCATGGATTCACAACCCAGGGAGATAAACTGGGAGGCTGCTTTTCCAAGAGGCTGGAGGGCTGCAGGCTGGGACTTGGGAGAAAGGGATTTCTTCACTTGAGGATGTGCTGAAATGGGCTGCACGCTCCAGAGCCAGGCCATGCTCTCCCACCTCTTTAATGGGAGTTAATGCATGTTGTCTTGGGAGGAGAGCTGTAGGAAGTTCATGTGGCTGGAAGAAAGGTGCTGGCAGAGGTGCTTTCTTAAGTAAATTCAGAGTATGTGAAGTAGTGAAACTGTGCAGCAAGTGCATTATATGGGAAGCTGAAAGAAGCAAAGGTGGGTTTATGTTATTTCTGAATGTCACAGATCTGTACCAGCTTTTAAACATTCAGAGGTTCTCTGCTCCTTCCTTCTAGGTCCCCAAATTTGTATTCATCATTAGTTCCCCCAAAAAGATCTGGTGAAAAGATTTTGTTGAGGTGACTACACATCTTGTTGCAGAAAAAGTAGAGCAGATCTACTGTGTGATGAAACCATGCTTCTTTCTGCTGAAATATGTGATAGAACCCGCAGATCTGAAGCTTGTAAAATCACCTCAGAGAGAAGGCATGACCAGGTTTTCCCCTGAATGCAGCTAGCCAGAGCAAAAGAATACGGAGTACAAGGTTGGAATGGACTGCCAAACCAGGACTACCATGCTGTTATCTCCCCATACCCTGGTCAATTGGAAGAAGGCATGAGTCTGGAGTTAAAATCCAGTGTGATCCAGTGCTGTAAGGTTGCTTTTCCTTCATGTTATTACATCTCCTGATTTCCAAAGAACAGAGACTGCTCTTGGAGCCCGGTGTTGAAGTGGTCTCTGCCAGAGGCAGAGGGTATTTTTAAGCGGTGTTACACAGAGTATGTTACAGTCTCCTGTTCTGGGGGATGTTGTAGCACATGTGAAATCACTATGCTTTTTGAGCAGTCAGGAGAGCACAGGAAAGAAACTGAGAACTAGGATGGAGACCGTTTTCACTCAGCGGCAGTTGTTGATGAAGGAAAGAGTAGGGTAGGAGACAATATGAATTGCAGCACATTGTATTAATTTTTTAGCTGCAGTGGCTCAGTCTGGGTGCTTTTGCCCTTTCATTATTCAGAACAAAACATACTAGCAAGTCCAGGTTATGCTCCTTTTGCTGGTGCTTCTTACTAGCTTGTTAATGATCTTCCTAGGTTTTAAGTGCCTCCAAAAATGTGAGTTCTTGGATAACATGAGTTCAGGGCAGCTGTCCATGAGGGTGTCCTCATTTCTTCTGCAGAAATCTTCCATGTTTTGTTCTCTTCCAGCCCTTTTTAAACTCATCATTATAAACTGAGGGAAAGAAAACACTGGCACTGTGTTGCCTTATGGATATTGCTCTTCCCTGAACCTGCTCCTGTCTCTTTCCAGGGGACCTTGTCTGCCTGGCAATTGACAGCTGCTGAGTGGCCCTACTGGTTTTTCTTCCTCCCTTTTTATTATTCAAGCACTTTTGGCCTTGCTGCTTTTTTTTTCAGTCTGTTGCTGTGCTGGAGTTGTCTGAGCTGTTTGGTTTTCTCCCCGTTGCTTTGCTGCTGCTGTGGCTGCTGTGGGATGAGTTGCTACCACGCTGCTGGGAGAGGTCAGGTACACAGAGCCACAGACAAGCCACAGCAGCAGCCCAAAAGATGAGAAGATGGCATTGGAATTGGGGTAGAAGAGAAGTCAATGTCTGTTTGGTAAGAGGCTGTGTGATACAAACTGACCCTCCCTCTCTCAGGTTTCTTTTAGCCAGAGATCCTGTCCTCCATCCTTTTCTTCTTCCTCCTCTTTCCCTTCTGTAGCTGGGATACACTTCAGTGTCAATTTTTATTTACTCCTGTGCTTAAAGTTATGCAGATAGTGAGAGAAAAACAAGGTGTGATCAGCAAAGAGAGAGGGGATTTACGTGTCTTTTGAAGAAGGGGAATTTTTTGTATTCATGCTAAAGGGTTAAGGGAAATTACGCTAACATCACCTACAACTTAAACATAGTACTTGCTGCCACAGTTTCAAATCGATGTGAACATAGTCAGCTAAAACACCATTCTGGCTTGGGAATTTCTGGGGGATGTTGAGCCCCATGTCCTCAGCACGATGTATTTCTAAGTGTCAAGATGTTTCTCCTAGTCAGAATGAGAACTAACAAAAATAGAAGGGAGAAAAAGGGGGCAACACATTTTTCTCGTGATAAAACCATGGCAGCATCGCTGGAGATGTGTGCCTGAGCAGTGGCACATCCATACTCCTGCCTTAGTTGAACTGTGGAGGAATTCTGCGGGGGATGAAGAAGAATAAACCTTGCCGCTGTAAGAAATCCTGAAAATGTCCATCAGCGATGCTGCAAGTATTCGGAGGCTGCTGGAAGCTTTCCAGTATCGGAGTCTTTGTCTCCATCCATCACAAGCACTGCAATCTTTGTGCCCCCAGCTTCAAACAGGGGCTTCACGCTGTCCTTGCAATCTGCCTTTATGCAGCGGAGTGTGGAGGCTTCTAATTACGAGGCCGAGCTGCGCGGCGGGTGGGTTGGCGTGCTGTGCCCCACAGCCGCGTACCTGATTATCCGTTGCTGAGGTCGTTAGAAGGGTTACTCCTGAGTTTAAGCCTGCTCCGCAAGACCTCTAATTATATGCTGCTCTGCAAGTTGCATTAAAAAGAAATTGTTGAAAAGACAAAGGACAGAATAACATTTCCTCCCTCGTCTTCCCCTCTCTCCCCCTTCTGCAACACACACAGACACACACTCCCCCACCTCTCCCTGCTGGGCCCAGAGCTACTTCTCACGCTTGAGTTGGTGCAAGCTCTGATAAAGCCATTGAAAGATGCAGCAGGGAGACAGAGTGCTCCCAGGGACAGAGGGAAGCAGAAGAGGAAGCCGAAGTAAAATGACCCCCTCCCAGGTAGATACAGCCAGGCGCTGCTTGCTGAAGGAGTTGTCCCACAGAGCAGAATTAGAGAAGAGATTAACCGTCCTTTATTGTTTTGTTTCACTTCCTAGGGAGCAATGTAATGTGGTTTCTTCCATCGTGAAAAACCTGCTTCAGCTGGAGCTCCGGGAAGCCTGAATCACTATAGATAACACATTCAAAGTGCAGTATCCCTTGCACATGCTGCCAGTTCCCATTTTAATCTCCCCAGACATCAAAAAAATTAAAATGTAAAATTCTAAGCTCTGCAGTTGAGTGACGTGAAGGCTGCACTCGCTGCAGTGCAATTTCCAAATCTGGGACATGCACACATGTGTCCGTCCCTGTCAGAGATAACGGGTTTATGTGTGCTTTCCTTGAGCCCATGAAGTGTACCACTAACAGAGATAGAGAATTGAATGGGTTCTTCATTACCACATGTCTGGACTACTAATGAAACTAAACCCAGGTTGATAACAGCAGCACCAAATATTTCCAGCTCCTGTTGGTGCGATGGTAACATTTTCAGTTTATGGTGGTGATTATTACAGCGGTATCTGTGATACCAAAGGTAACGTTTTTTCAAGACTGTTCTTTCAAGGAGTGGGGTTTCTGTTGCTATTTGCATACACCTGAAAGCCTGAGTGACAGACCAGGATTTCACTGCACTACGTGCTGTACAAACATGGAGGGGGAAAAAAGGATTCTGTGCAGCAGACTCGGGTTTCTTGAGATGCGGCGATGGGGTTTTTTCATTCCTTTTGTAGCTGGAGAGAAAGTCATATTGGAACAGGAATTTCAAAGCCAGAATGTCAAAGTTTGAGTCACTTCAGTACTGAAGAAGCTTGCTGACTCTGTCATGTTACACTTTGTGTGATAGGAGAGCTCTAAACTTTGCTCAATCTCTTGAGTATCTCAGTTGTAGTGCTGCATTGTGTGCTTCTTATTTCTTACCAGTTTGCCTTCATTTTATTCTGGTGTCCAACACTGGATTCACTGCCCACCCAAGGCATTAACAGCAGGAAAACTTCTGCTCCTGTCTAACGTGATTTGTTTTCCCCTCCCATGTTTTCATGTGTTCAGTTTGTCTCTGTGTAGTGAGGAAGGTCCCTGCAGCAATCTTTGTTGTTTGGATGGCTGAAGAGATGCAGTGATGCCGCCATGGCAGCAGCACAGCATGTCATTCCTGTGCATTTCTGGTGCTTGCTTTCTCCGAAGCACAGGGTCAGGTACCAGGTAGAGGTTGAACATACTTCTCTTGGTCACTCACACATTTTGCTTCCTCAAGGCAAGCTCTGAAACCACCACTTTCCCTTTGTTTTGCATGTTTAATATGAACTCATAAACCTCTTTGTGTAGTAAAGTGAAATAATTCCAGACCTTGAACCTGATAATCCAAGCCTTCTCTCTTGGCTTGTTGTACCCCTTTGCTTTCTCATGTCCTGCTCTTCACTGCTGCCTGTTGAAAGATGTCGTAGGTGTGGTTACTGTGGGGCATCATTCCTGGGTACCTACCCGACAGCAGGTTGAAGATGGCCCTTATCCAACTTGAAAGTTTATGTGTCTTTTGTTTTGGCAAGATGACGCGATAGAGTTATCAACTGTCTTAAAACTACTCCAGAGAGCAAAATCTTTTCTTCAAATGGTATTTGGAGATCTTCCAGTCATGCCTCATATTTTCATGGCATCTGTGTCTAAGATAGTTCAAAATCTCTTTGATTTAGAGATGTCATATTGTTTGAGCTGGGACTGTAATCCTGTCTTCAAGCAGATGCAGGAGCGCTGGTCCCTGTTTAGTCAGTGGTGGTTCTCTCCTTGTCTTGCACGCTGTTCAATTAAAAGGAGTCTCATGTTGGCTTTTCTGTCTTTGTTCTACCATAATCTCCATGCTTTAGAAGGTGCAAAGACCAGTCACAGGTTTTGCGTGCATCATTTTTTGGTTTCTTCAAAGTCCCCAGAGTCTGCAAGTCGAGTCATTTTTCTGCTGGCACAGATTTGTGCAAGGGGCATTACTCAGAGATGGCAGCTATGTAGTCTTGAGGCTTCAGCCATGTGTTGTTGAACAGTCTACAGGGTGACTGTCCTGCTCATTTTGTCAGTTTGGAAACAAAAGAACTTGCAATCTAGCAGTAGTGAAGGTAAAAGTGAATTTCATTACAGTGCTTGTCAAATCCCCGGACACATGCAAGACAATGGGACAGGCAGCATGTTCAGCCAGCTCACGTAGCACATGTTTGACACCGTAACCCATTTCACTGAGTACATAAACAGTGGGCATGAGCAACTGCTGCTGTTGAAAGACAGCACTGTGACTTCCATCTGGACATCAGCCAAGGAGTGGTAGAAGGGACATCTCGCTTGAGCCACGGCACCTTGAATGGGATCATTTTCCATGTTTCAGAATCAAAACTGCGTTCTTACCTCTCATCTCAGAAATCTGGCTCTCTGGTTTGGAGGTCAGCTAGACCCCAACCCAGATAAAACAGGAGTGGTTTTCAAACCTCTAGACTGGGAAAGGATGGCTTAGTATTTGTTGTATTTTTACTATGCATGTCTTTCCATTGTGTGCTGGAGATGGTTTTTAAACAAATAAGCAGTGGCTGAGATCAGGTACACAGTCTGTACTAACGGAGGTGAACCAAGAGTACTTTGATGGAGCTGTATTTATTTATTAACTTCTTTACTATTGTAAAGATGAGATTTCATGGCTGTAGCCAGGACAGAGCTGAAATACCTACAAAAAAGTGCAAAAAAAAGTATGTTTGTATTTATATAAGGCAGTGATAAAATGTACCCAGGAAAACGTGTGCTGAGTCAATGCAAGCCCTGGTCCTACAGTTGGTGTTGGTACGCAGTGGCCACGCACAGCAGAAGGATGTGCTGCCATGTGTCATGACACAGTTCACCTCTGGACTGCTTCATTTCAGCACAAATTAACTTAATACTTCAGAATGGCTGCTGCAGATTTATGTTATTACGTGCCTGTGGCAATGCTCTACATCCGCTTCAGTTCCTGGTGTGGTGAAGTGTATGGAAACAACCTGGTCTGGGAGGACCTGGAGAGATCAGGGAGCAAAGGAAAGGATACAGGCAAGACAAAGCACACTGGTGATTGTCTGAATTTAAGTGGAGGCTCTTAGCTGCAGCTTCCTGAGCACTGTGAATTTCACTATTTAAAAAGAAGGCAGATCTCTTCCACTCTTCTAAAGCTAATGCTTGCATTTTGATTGTATTTATATTTGAAATAAGGTATAAGAAAACGACTGCTTTGTTTAGTTCAGGCCCTGTGCTTTATGGAATGAGAAAGTGTGAAGTCCAGGGTCAGTGGTCATGACTCAGAGTTGAAAGGTTATGGGGTGAAAAACAAGAGAGAGCTTGGAGCTTGGTATTTGTGCCTCCTCGGTAGTTGAGCTTTCTGGCTGTCCATCTACCACAGGCTTAGGTACATGGCTAGACCTGTGTATGGAAGGTTTCCTTTTCTAACGTGTCATCCAGTTACTTCCCCAATCTCTGCCTTCCACTCTTTAGGACTGATTCTAGGCAGGTACATTACAGAAATACTGTCAGTGGCCACTGCTGGACACTTTGTCCTCCTCAGCACGTGTGCTGTGGCTCTGCCTGGTGGAGCTGGACCAGCAGAAAGCTTGGTTCAGCAATGATTTAGTGCCAAATACAATTGTCTGTCAACAGCGTGCTACAAGAACCCCCTCTGAATGGAGCAGTATTAAATCTGAACCTTGCAAAGATGTTTGAAAACCAGCAGCACGGGTGGCTGGAAGATTAACTCTGCACAAGGACACTTTGGAGAGCAGAGAGCCACAATAGCAGCTTCAGTGCCAGCTTTGTCCCAGCTGCCAGAAGGGACTTTGTCAGGGGAGTCCTTTACCATAGAGCTGGTCTCCCAGCTGCTAGAACAATTGCTTGAGACCACTGGCAGTCAGCATCATTAAAGCAGCCTTGAGGCTGCTTTATTTTACATGGGCAGTTATCCAGGTCCAAGCTTTGGCTCAGCCTGGAAAGATAAAGAAGGAAGTTTGCCATATTGTACCCTTCTGCACTACATCTCTCCGTCTGCATTTAAGGATCAGGCCTGTCTTTGTGGCTGAGCTGCAGTCACCCCAGGTTGTAGTCCATGAAACTCTCACAGTACCTCTGGGTATTGATTGATGTGACAAGATAGATCATTCTTTTTCTTTCTACATAAAAGAGACATTTAATTGAATTAATTATCTAATTTACTGCTTGCCAAACTGGGTCTTTAGCTGGATAGATTAATAATACAAACCAAGAGCACCTTTAAAACCTTAACCCCTTTCTGTTAAACCACATTGCAGCTGTAAGATCACATTTACAAACCATAAGTAATGTGCCTGCTGATAAGGGAGTTAATAATTTTGTGTCAAGATGGAACTTCAGGAACCAAACAAGGCAGCTTGCTCCTTCTTTAGTGTCTTCCATAGGCCAGGTAGAGCCTTCCCTATGCCTTTGTATGTTTTAAAAGGGGAACCAGGAGGGTATGTTTACCAAAATGAATTTTTGCCCTATTGGGAATAGCCCACTCTTGCTTTCCTCTGCTTTTTTTTATATGAGTATGTAAATATATGTAAATGTATACAGGGGCTTGGATTTACTCTCTTCGTCTTCCCCTCCCATGTATAATGTATGTGTTAAACACGTAATCATTAATCAACTTTGTAGGGAGTGGAGACAAGAAGGGCTCTTTGATGATAGATGTATACTTGTGACTGTGCTTGTATGTGTGTCTATTAGGCAGCACGGTGTTATCAAAAGAAGCTCCAGGTCCCCAAGGATAAGAAACAGCATAGGGAACAAATGAAGAGGAAAAAAAAAACCCAACCCCTCTTACTGTAAAACCCTCTGTCTTCTGCCATCTGTCTCCTTTTTTGGAGTGGAATAAATTGGGGACAGATCTTTGAATGAGGTGCTTATTTATAATGCAGAGAAACATTAATATAGAGCAGAAGCAAAGTTCTGGCTAACATTGCCTCTGATGGCTGAGAGTGTTGGAGGCAGGATGACATTATTCCTTTTGTCTGTACATGCTGGAAGCGGTTTAGAGCAAATAAAAAGCCTTCAGGTTGTAGTGCACAAGCACAACAGTTTCTTAGGCTTTAATATCATGTTTGATGTTGTGGAAGGCACAAATTAAAGGTGGTCATTGCCGTGAAGTGTTCACAATAGTGACAACAAAAACCACAGTGGTTTTTTGTGAGTACTCAGTTCAGAACCAGCTTCAGGCTGCTGTGTGTTTCTGGAGGAGGACTTGGGGCACTGGAATTACTTGTCTGGAGATTAAGGTAGAGGTGTAGGGGTTGACTTCTTTGCATTTCTCTTCCCATGAGGTACAGCAATAAGTCTTGAAACCTTAAAGCTTGGATTAAATGTAGAAAACCCAGCATTTGCGTGATTGTGCTGAAGAGGAGCTTAGTCAATCTTGTAGGGTTGTGCATATGGTCTTGCACAAGATTGTGTTGTCCAAAATGATAAAGTTGGAATAGATGTGTTGGGGGGGATGGATTAAAACTACAAATTACTTAAGTGCCTGTCTTTTCACTGCTTTTAGCTTGTTCATCTGCAGATGCCTACTTTGAGGATATCTAGCAAAATATGTATTTGAAATGAGCTTAAAAAGTGACTTTGGCTCACTGGGTATAGAACTGCTTCACCTTTTGCTTTGTGTTCTTCTAGAGCTAGGCAGGAGACACTGAGGTCGGATTGGAACAACTGAGGCACATAGGAAACAGCAGTCCTGGCTCCATCAGCCATCTTCTCCAAGTCCAGCAACCAGTCACCAGCCGGGGGAGCAGGGAAAGGAATTGGGACTGTGTTAATATGGAGCAGCAGCAGTGAGACTGGGAGGCAAATGGGAGAGAAAAACTCCATTTCCTGCAGCATGCCCCTTGCAGGGAAGCAGAGGGGTTGGCTGCAGCGTGCCAGATGTGTCAAGGTGTGTCTGCTATTGTTTTAGGAAAGTTAAAAAAACAACAGTCAAACCTGAAGATGAAGATTCCCAACAGAGAGTACATGTATTTGCTTTGGACTAATCCAGGCTATCTTTGCGATACGATAGCACCTTTATTCACTGTAGCCATGTCTCTCTTTCCTGTTTCTTTCCTCCTCTCATTTGCCAAAGTCAGCACTTCCAGATTGTTTTGCAGATAAGCTGAAAGCCACAGAAATCCAGAGCCTCATCAGAATTTCCTAAACTGTTGACTTACTCAAGTCTGCGTTTTTAGTTTTGGAGGCCTTTCCTTTTGCAGAAGAAATAAACAAGGTGTTGGTTTAGGAAAGTGCTTTAGCTACAATGAGATTAAGCACATACATGGAGCTAAGTGCTTGATCAAGTGCTTTTCTGAATGCACTTTCTAGAAAATTTATGTCCGTTCTACTGCTCTTGCTAAGCTAATCTGAACATGCTGGGGCCTGATCAGAACCCTTTGTGCATTTTCAAGATAGCGTCTCTGGGGGATCATTGCACACATCCCTCTGCAGTGAGTACAAGGAGATTGTCACCAGGAAGGTGTTAGTTACTGTGTATTAGCATGCAGGATTATTTTGCCTCTTTTCTCACTGTAGGCTTTTCATCTCCTTACTAAGCAGGCACAGATTCACAGAGGTTTCTTAAAACACTACAGTTGTACCTCCAGTTCAAGAAACAAACTCCAGTGAAAGGCACTGCTAGCCATTGTATGACTTTTGAAGGGAGCTAGGGAAAGGGTACTGGTGGCTTCAGCCCTAGAGACTAAGAGGCTGAGGGGAGATGAGCCAGGACTGTGCCAGCAAGCTCAGCACTTGGCTCCTGAAGGTGCAGTTGTCTGGAGGGGTAAAAGAACTGACAGCTCAATTGAGTTGTCGCTATCTTGGCACATGAGCGCATAGTTGGCCAAAGAGAGGTCAAGTACAGCTTGTTCACCTCTTCCTTCCAAAAGCATCTAGCATCTCTTCTGCAAAGCTGAGCACACACATCAGTCATGTTCCCTCTCCTCCAACTGGGCCAGCTTGCTTCTGCCCAGGGCCAGCCTGGTCCTTTGTAAACCCTTGTGTGTGAGTGTCCTGGAAAGTCTCTAGTTGGTGTCTGAGCATGGCAAGCATTAGCTGATGACTCAAAAACAGCTCCCTTAGACTTCACCATGAAGGGAGAAGAGCAAAGCCAGGTCAGTGGTGCTCTGCTTATTCACAGGTCCATGAGCAAACACAGGAGAAGGCTTCAGAACCCAAAGCCCTTGGCAGACATCTACCACTCACCACAGGCAAATGAAGCTTCACAGGTGAAATCGTATCAGCATATATGGAAAATAAATGTAGAGTAAGCGCCATGTAGTTAGGCCTTATCATAGCAACTGCTGTTAGATGGACTGTCCTGCTAAAGTACACCACCTTCCCAGTACAAGGCATGCATCTAGAGTTCAGTCTTCCCTCCTTTTTGAGACTTACCAGGCTCCAAATCTGGTAACATAGTTCTAGCATGGTTGTAGCACATAGAACCATGGTTTTTTGTTGAAAATAGCTGGGTACTGATACAAGCCAGTAACTGGGAGAAGTTCTTTATGGTCTGTGCATGAGGGAATGGCCTAGTTTGTGGTCAGCAGTTGGCGTGGTATATATTTGACTGCTTTAATAGTTTTTTTTGCAACCCCACCCCGGATAGTTGCTGTCGTACAAAAGAAACACACTTGGAAGAGCTGCATGGGTGTAGCTGATTGCATTTCCACCCTGTTAGCTTCAGCTGGCTTGTAGAGTTCCTGTACCCAGAACATTGAGAACACATAGCTTTTTCAAATAAAACTAGCTGTTCCCTATGTCAGATCAGTTCTTGTCTGTACAGATGGTTTCTCAACTGGATTAGCCAATAACATCATTGGCAGAGGCTCTGAATGATGGGATTTGTTCATTTGGATTTGGGGGATTTTTTGTTTTGTCTCTCTGATTGTATTCATAAAGGAAAATTTGCAAAGAACAGAGCCAAAGGAAAGTCAAGAGGCATTGTACGAGAAGGAAAAGATTATAGCAGGGAGGCATAATGTATGGAAGTGAAAGACCATTCCCGTCTATGGGGGATTTTCTCAGGAATGTGAATGTACATGTCTACCAGAAGAATGGGAAAAGAAGGGCTGACACTTTGTGGGGTTCAGACAAAAGAATATAGATCCTTTTTTCGTTCACATCAGGTGGTCCATGGAAATTAAATTGCCCTCTCAGTGCAGGGGAGAGTTCCTGTCCAGAATGGATCACAGCATGGTGGTGACTGTAAAGAGGTTTTCTATTCCACTACCTTGCTCCACGGGGCATTTATTTGAAGAGCATAATTAGGATATGCATCTGGAAAAAAACACCACCAGGCACAGATACGATGACACACTGGAACCCAAGTGTATTTTAGTCTAGTGTCAATGATAGAATGGGAACTGAGATGAGCAGCATCAAAACTTACTTCCCATGAAATGGCTCGACTTTTCTTTGCATACTTTGGCTTATTCTTATATAAACCTCCTTCTGCAAGGAAGTCAGGCTATTTAAATGCCATGAAAGAAGACTGATTTAAGGGGAAACTTGAAAAAGAGAGTGAAAACCTGGTTGGTGAGGACAGGAAAGATGTCTGTGCTTTGGACAGAGGACACAGAGAAGCTTGGCAAACCCTTGGCCTGGGTTTTATAGTGTGGGTTGTCAGTGCCACAGCTGATGTCTCCAAGAGCTGGAAGGTGGTGAAGGAAGTTTGCTGTTGGCTGAGGTAGTCTTATACTGGGGAGGGTGGTGAGATGCAGGAACTGAGAGTCTTTTAGGATTTTTGGAGACAGGGATGAGAAGATTGTTTGTGAAAGCAACTGGAATGGGGCATGGAAAAATCCAGGAAGGCTGTTTTACCCACGAGGTGAAACTCTCTCTTTGGTTTGGACTGTAGCCAGTGGCACAGAGTAACAGAAACGATGGAATTCGTGCATCTGCTGCTTGGCTGGTCCTTGCTGGAGACTGTCAGGGCAAATGGAGCTGCCTGTTCTGGAACCATTTTAGCTAGAATCAGCTCCCAGAAGATGGGTGTTAATAACTCATGTCTCACCAGCCCTCTCCTCCTTCACTCCACCCCCTAAAAACTGGGCTGAGAGACTGTGCAGGAATTTGGGCTCTCTCGGGTAGGCCAGCAGCAAGGCAACGGGCTCTTGCTGAGGTAATCTGCTAAAGCCATTCCCATGTTGCAAAGCAGCCACAATTCAAAGTGCAGTCGTGTTTGAACACTGGACTGACTTTTCTGTCTATTTTAATGCTTTAAGCAGGGCTGTGCATTCAGCAGTTATTTGTATAAGCGTCCTCCAGGCATTTGAAAAAGCCTTGTGTTTTCCAGAAAAGAGGAGGAAGGAGACCAGAAGGAACTACGTGGGGCAGAGTAGGGGCAAGTGATAGGGGTGCAGCCAAAAAGAGAGGTTTGGCTGAGCTTTGTGCGTGAGTGACTGTGGGCAGACACGGTGCTGCACATAGACTTGCTATGGCTCCCCCACACCTGGTATTAAATCAGAAGAAAGCCTTCCACCTTCTGTTGCTGGGAGTTATGCTCTTTAGAGCCGAGTTCGACAGTTGTTATTGCAATTTTGTGGTGCTCTTTTGATTTACAGCTGGTTTTACGACCATTGAGGCAGCCACAAATCGAGGAAATCTCATAAAACAGAGAGTAAACGTCTCCTTCACAACCCAGGCAGAGTTTTGGCATCCGTGCTTATTCCATAGAGCAGGATGTGTAAACAATATTGTGTCCCCTGAGTGGCTGATATCAGTACAGTTAAGTGGTAACAGCTTGAAAAATGCATTTCTCGTATATTAGCGTTAAAACTCGCAATGGGCCCCCAGGCTAAAGTAAATTGGTGACATTTTGCAGCAGAAAGGGAACAAAAAAAATGAGGGCAAGGATTGAAAATGCGGAGCCTCTGCTTTGAAAGCAGTGGGACTGGAGCCAGAGTTGGATTTATCTGCATTATTGCAGTATGGAAATAAATGGATCCACCACACTTGTTGCAGAGCATATCTAATTGGAGAAGACAGATTACATGTTAGCCGCAAATGGTGGACTGCCCCCTTCACCGCCTTCTTACACAGAAGATGAGGTCAGTTAATGCCATATTTAATCAAAGTATAATGATGAGAGCTTCTTTCTTGACTTACTGGATAGCACAGGAGAAATGCCTTGTGCCTCTTTCCTGTAAAAAGTAGATGAGTGCACTGCACTGTCCTTGAATGAGTGAGGGGTAGGGAGCCAAATGCTTTGCAGATGTGAACCATAGTCTTTCTCCCATATTTTTTCCCTTACAGCCTCCATTTATAGGAAAATCTATGTGCTGTCCTGGTTTTTTAGGTATTCCTTATCTCCTCTGTTGGGTTTTCAAATACTACTGCACCCTGCAGTGTGGGGATATCCACATGCAGGAACAGAGCTATGGGGAGCAGCTAATCCAACAGAAGCATATTTTCCCTACAACATAGAAACACAAGATGTGAGAGGGAGAAGGGCTGATGGACAGACTTGATAATGAAGTTAAAAGAGTCGATCTGATAAACACCGGAGAGACAGCTTCTAGAATTTCACCACATTTCGGGATTACCACATTGGTATTGTTTACCCAGTGAATATTTGATGTTTCCCTCATGTATAGAGTTGCTCTTATCTGATTGGGGTGATGGGTGATATCATCACCTTGTAGCTGCTTTGTCTGATTACCCATGGGTCTGCTGGATGTGATGCATGGTGGCCAGCCCAGCTCAGGTTAATCTGGTGTCTGCTCATGGAGCAAAGCTATGAGAAGACCTGCAGCAGCCTACTGCACAGAGCCTGGCAGGGAGTTCTCTAATAAAAAAAGGTGTCATTCCTTTCCTAGACTAACACTCAGAATCTGCTTGCCCATTTCTAATTGACCTAATGGATATTATTAAAACTTGGGCATCTGCAAGAGTTCACAGACCAATAATCGGGGTGGTTCAGGAAATAGTTTTCTCATTGGATCAAGAGAGGAGGAGAAGGCAGATGATTCATTGTTTGATTTTGCTTTCCGGTGCTGTCTGACAGAGCTAGCCCGAAGGTGTTCAGTAAGGCTGTGGCAGTCCTCCTCCGGATTTCTGCAGTTTCCATGGGCAGAATGGGAATGGACATTGCTCAACATCACGCACCAGCCCGGTGCTGCTGGTGGCAAAGCTGCAGTGAATGAGGTTTTTATCCAGAGGTTATTTGTTGGGTTGTTTGCTGGTGTGATAATAGAAAGGACTGGGCAGGAGGTGGTCACAGTGATTGTTTATGAGTTGTCTTCATGTTGATAATGTTTTCCTGAAAGCTCAGCCTTCTGGAGCCATGTTGCTACAGGAGAATCTCAGCTGACATACATACTGCACTTCAAAGGATAGATCTAGCTGTGTTTTTATTGCAAGGATTATACTTGAAAACTTAAAGGTACAAAAGAACATTGACATATGCAGACAGATGCCAGTCTGGTTTCCTTTAAGGTTATATTAGTTTTTAAACCTCTTTAGTGTGAGACCCCTTGGTCTGTGTAACTACCTCTCATTGTCCTGGCACAAGCACAAGGCTGGAGGGCTGCAGTGGGTACTAGCACTGAAGTAAAGGAAGAGCAGTGCCTGAACCACAGGGCACTAGCATAGGCGAATCTCCTGAATCTCTGTGCCATTACAGTGGATGAAGTGCTCAGAGGGGCAGGGCCAGCGCTGCTCCAGAATGATTCACACAACTGTAATACACATCTTGTAATAAGAATCTCTTCTACGTGTAATTCTGGTGGGATTGGAAATTTCCCAGTAAACCTCTTAGCAGGGCTGTGAATTGAAAGGATGAGATACTTCTGAGGTGGTGAAGCCTGCCTGAGCCATATGATCTCTGCAGTTGCAGTGGGAGCTGTTCCACAGTGCTGATGCTCTCACCCAGGAGCATCCTTACACTGGGTATCAGATGCTGGTGGACCAACATGCCCATCTAAGCGCTCTTGGTCTCTTAGGATTTGCCTTCAGTTTCATTACAAATGTTCACCCAGCATGCTGCAGCTTTGGGTGAAGTCAGGAAGCGTTTTGTGTCCAAGCAGAGTTGTTTTCTGCATGAAAGGGGAACCCTTTTCAGAAGCCCCATCCTCCTCCCGGATTGCACAGCTGTGAAAGGAGTGGACCTGGGAAAGAACGGTGCTTTTGTGCAGCGCAGTTATGTGTTTAACATAATAAATGTTTATTGTCCTCTGGAGCAAAGGAGCAATAGGCTAAATTATAGCCCGGGGAGGGAAAGCTAGAATCATGAGGAATAGGCTGTTAATTATCTTTTTTTTTAGCTGTCATAATGTACTTGCGTTTGCCTGCAGCTCGCCCCCTCCCACCGCTCCATTACCTCCACCACCACTATCTCTAAAGTATCTGCTTCCCGTAGCACTGCGCCCTCCTCTCTGGCCTCCTGCTCTTTCATTTGTAAGGCATCTCCGGCCTCCGGAGAGATTTGTGACTTCTCTCCCAGCAGCCGCTCACGGTGATAAAGGCCCTCAGACTGCCGCTCTCTGATTAATCAGCCCTCGTGCAGCCTCGATAGGGTGTTAATTTGTAAACTCAGTGGACAGGCAGCCGTGATAAGCCTCCGCAGCTGCTGTGTGTCTGCCGGGGGGATGGGCAGATAAGGCTTCAGCCCTGGGATGCAGCCAAGAAATATTTTGGAGCAGTGAATTAGAAACAACAACAACAAAAGAGCCTTCTGCAGAGGCACTCCTTTGAGGTTGCTGCGGGTAATACAGCAAGTTTCCAGAGAGGCGGACAAGAGCCGCCTTCCTGATAAGCTCCCTGACCACCCAGCCCAGGAAAGGGCCACGCCAGGATGCCATCCCTAACTGGGAACTTGTGTCAGAGCGATGTCCGTGTCTAGGCTAGGAGGACAGTGCAATCTCCTCTGCATCTCATGTATCTTACTGCAGTTAGCCTGATCCTCTGCAGAGAATTGGATGCTGATCTGTCAGAGGGCTGTCTGGCAGGACATGTCAACTGCAAAAAAGGGGTGGACACAGAGGGCATCCAGAACACCATCAATGTCAAATCATTTCTGAGTGTCTCCAGACCTCTGCGATGTGTTCACAGGAAGATCCACTGCATCTCCACCATATGGAGATGATAGTATTTCCCCTGAATGGCAGACCAGCCTGAGTGGTCTGAGGCCATGGAATATTGCAGTGTCCTGGGAAACAGAAAAGCATGGTGTTAAGCTCTGAAGCACCCAGGTGGACAGGAGCAGGCTGCAGTGGTGACAGGAGTATATTGCTTTTGCCTGCTCAAGGTGGTTATGTCAATGTTTTGGGAGTGCTCATGCAATTTTCACTTTTTTATTGAATCAAATGTGTTGTCATCAAAAATTGAAAGGAGGAGATATTTCACTGAATCTGTATTAGCCCTTTGGTTCGGCTCAATCCTAATGATTCTGCCATTGTTGGCCTCCCTAATTGTTCTAATATTATCTGACAACATGCAGCAGACCATGGAAGCAGTTCCTTCCCTGTCTGCCAATGCAGGTTGTTATTCAGTGCGGTTTTGAACTGCAGCAATTCACAGACAGACAGTGACCTTTTTATGAAATCAAATGTCTTGCAAAAGCTCTCTTGGTCTCTGAACTGTGATTTATAGCCATTTGTGTTGGAGAAGGCTGCAGGTGGGATTTGGGTGACACATAATTGGTTAAAAGATAAAATAAAATGAAGGTTGCCCTGCTGGTACAGTGATGGCAGGAGCTAAAGGAATGAATTGCTTGGCAGTGCAGAGCCTGGCCCTCCTCCTCCCACCCTCCTCCGTCGGTTGCCAAGTCCTGTCTGGCAGGCCATTACAATGATAAATGCAGGTAGCTGGCAAAGACCAGAGCTGAGAGTTTGTTCTAGCATGCCAGGCCCTGCTTGGCATTCCCAGTTGGTGCCAGCATTTGCACTCTTACTCAGTTTGACGGAAACCAGGACATGAGGTGTGAATTTATGTCCGCATCCTTCCAGGAGAGAGTTGGGATAATGAAATGCCAAAGCAGCCCTGGGAGCAGCAGAGTAATTTGGTAGGTACCAAACAACAGTCTGCCACCTGTCACTTGCAGTACAGTCTCTGCTCTCCCCCATCACTCTTCCTACAATGCAGCCTTTGAATTATAAGAAGTTTTAGGTAGTTCTGCAAAGAGCACTTGCCATTCTGTTTGATTTAGTGAAAATAAAACCCCGTATCCCAGCCAAATAGATGGTCTGGCTAGATAGTTTCAAGCTGTAATGACAGTAATACAAACTACTGTAGTAGTGTGTAACATAGTGGTCCCAACCTTTACTACTCATAGTTAGGTTGTCATCTATGTGGGTAGAAAGAGCTCGATCAGTAATCAGATCTATGGTTGCCCAAGTTAATGCCTGGGTAATGGAAGAATTTTAACTGTGGAAGTCCAGGCTGACAAGCGTGTCTGTTCAGGGTTGGGATCAGCTCTCGGGAAAAAGTGTGAGATCTCTGATGTTTGAGATGCTTAACAGCAGGTTGCACAAAGCCCTTTCATAAGTGTATCGTGGAGAATTGCTTTTCACTGGCTGGGGCATCTATCAGCTGCCCTTAGCATAGACATGCTGCAGCCTCTGATGTGTGGTGGGTGGTGCAGCCTAATCCAGTGACAGAGGGAGAGAGGACTGTCCTCTGGATGCCATTCATAGACCAGACAGCCCAGAAGCTATGCTGATGGTGATGTCCCTGAAAGCAGTAACAAAAACAGTCCTGTGTGAGAAAAAGAACAGGAACATCTTCACGTTCTGCTTTACCTTTTTTTCCTGCTAACTGTAAGTGGCACTTGCTTGGTGGGAATAAGCCAGGACGTGGAGCAGGCAAACGTGCAGTAAAGGGGAAATCAGTGCTGGTTGTCATGGAAAATAGCCAGGAGTGTAAAATCAAGGTAGGTTTTGGTAGCAGTTTAGGAGCTGAGGTTTGAGGGAGGAGGATACTGAGATAAGGACACAGTGCACCTTAATGTAAATTAGGATACATAGGTACAATAGCATTAAGCAAATGTTTTGGCTGGACTTAATAGGGGACAGCTGGAAATTTTCTTTTCAGTGTCTTTGCAAACAGCCGAGGGACCTATTGCAGCTTTATGACCAGCCTTGGTGAGGCCCAGGAACTCCCCAGCTTCCTCCCTTCTCCTCCTTCACTGAGGTTTTTTTCAGTGCGTGTATTTATTTATTTATTGGAGCTGAGCTGGGAAGGAGAGGGAGTTTGATCTTCTCCTTTGGGAGACAGCAACTGCTCAGAGGAAGATGAATCATAAAGCATGGCTAATGGAAGGGATAGGAAGAGGAGAACTCTGGGCTACAGCCATTCTCCAGGGGCTGAAGGGATGGTTTTTGAAGAGAGGGAAGAGGAGTTAGCAAGGCTGTGCCCCAAGGCTCTGATAGCAGACATGCTGTAGGTCAGGCATCCCACTGCTTTTGGAGCATTAGGGCAGCCTTCATCACGGTGAGAGGCACGTCTGTGCAATAGGTCAACAGACCAGAGCAGTGTATGTTTAAGAATTACAATTGCTGCTTAATCTAAACTAATTTGATCTATCCCCAAATGGTTATAAAACAATAAGGAACATGTTCTGGATTCAAAATGGTGTTATTTTAAGCTCATCAGTGTGTTGCCAGAAGAGAAGGTCTAAAGCAAAACCATAACATCAAACTTGAAGAGAAGCAATGGGCTTGGCTCCTCATTGTCCTGTGCTGAATCAAACTGTCTACACAGCATTTCCTTTGGTGCCTTCCAGTCATCATCCAGTTTGCCTTGTTTTCTGTTTGCTGACATGTAAAGTCGGTGTAACTCAGTGGTGAATTGGGATCAGTGATCTCTGCTTCTAGGCTCTCTATGGCCTAATTTAATTCTCTGTTCCCAGACTTGTGCTAGCTTCTCAAAGGGACTGTTGCAAAAAATAGTCCTGGTTATATAAAACTGCTGAGCGAGAGAAGTGTTCTTGGAAGAAAAAGTGACGCAGAGAGGGGTGCATGGTGAAAGGCCCTTTCCAGGACTACAGCAGTACTGAATATGCGTGTGCTAAATGAATGTGAGGTGGGAACCCAAACAAGTATGTTGCTGGGTGAAAGTACAGCCTAAAAAGCTCTTCGCTTCTAGTGGACCTTCTGTAGACTGAGCTTTCATGCAAGATAAGGAGGAGCCATCAGTGCCTCCTAGAGAGGGCATTGAATCAAAAATTGAAGTATCTTGATCATTTAAGGCATTACCATTTCAATAACCAGTTGCCTGTTTGGAGTGTTTCACTGTGACATGTTATAGTGTAGCTAAAGGCACAGCTGAAGTATTAGAATTGTTGCTAGAAAGCTGGACATGTCTGGCACTCATTCTTGCTTCAGGAATATTATTTATTATTAGCTCTTACTTGACATCAGCAGCCAGAATTACATAAGTGATCTGGACCATCAGCTGGAACCAGACTTTTCAGAACAACCTGGTCTGAAATAGACAACCGTTCAAGTGTCTAAATGGATTTTTGAAAATGTTCCATACCTGGAAACCTTCATCAGGTTTGTGCCCCAAGGGAAGCTGCTGAGTGCTGAGCCTTCTTGAAAGCCCGGTCTATAAATTTTGGGTGAAGGTAATCGCAATAAGCAGCGTGGATTTGTAGAAGTCCAGTGTGCGTGCATCCTGTTTCCCTCTTTGTTAATCCCTTACATAGATGGGTTGTGTTCTTTCCCAGCCAGCTGTGTACCACAGTGATGGATTTTCCTAGTAGATAGTCCATGTATTCCTTACTCCAGCTTTTTTCCAGTGGTGGTGCATGAAGTGCCTGACTTACAGGTCTAACTTTTCTTTTGTTGTCTTAATTGAGCTGCGATTTCCCTCTAGAAATAATCCCAGTTTTGAAAAGACCATAGGGTCACTTGAAACACCCCCTCACAGTGCAGGCAGTGTTACTGTGGGTTGCTTCTGTATGCTGGAATGTGTTGAATACTTTCTTGGTCTTAAGGGGGAATTTTAGTTTGTTTTTTGTATGTGTGCGTGTTTGATTTCTAGGCTTCTCTTGCATACGTATCGATTTCCATTTCCTATAGAAGAATCACAGCCCAAACAATACCTTCCTGTTTTAGTTATTGTTCTCATATTACTGAAGGGGTCTGTTACGAATGACTTACAGAATCAACTGGATACTAGTAAAGCAATACGGACATGCAGTCAAATTCTCCACTAGAGAAGCAGTCAAGTGGCATGAGAGTGATAGGTAAAAGCAGGGGAAACGGAACAAACGGATGAATGAAAATTCATCCAGAATTTTCAGGTAGCATCCATGCTTTATGCTGAAGGTTTCTGTAAGTCTGACACTTCTAGTTAGAAAATCTCCTGGAGAAGAGTTTTCTTGTAAACATTTTAGTGCTTGCTAAGTTCAGTAACAGTGTGAAAACAGTCACTCTTGAGACTGGCTCTTGGCTGTCCAGAAGATAGGCAGCTATCCAGAAATCAAATTCAAACTGTAATTTACTGCCTCCTTGTCCTGCCTGCCATACTGGACTCAGATTTGGAGGGAATGCTTGGCTTTTGCCCTGTGCAAAGCACAGACCCCTAACAGCATGTGCCCTTGCTCCTTGTGAATCAGAACTACAGCCTTATTAGCAATTTTCCAATGTCTTGAAGCATCAGGCTTGGATCTGGCATTCAGTGCTCCAGGAGACTGCATGGAAGTCTGCAGAGCCTCTGTGGTTGGTGACAAGGAACAGTTTTATTCCCTGTTAGCCGTTCTATAGGCTACAGGAAAAAAAACAACAAAGGTAATTACTGTGAGGCCTGACATAGTTTATAATGCTGTCTCTGCCAGATGATCTTGTTCTGTTATAATAATTATTAAATTATTAATCTGCAAGAGCTCTTAACACTTTTCAGGTGCCTTGGCTTAGTGGGAACCAGGATGAATGAATCATGGACTTCATTATACCTCAGTGTTCACCTTCAGAGGAGAGCGTGTGCTACATCCTTTGTGGTTACCACCTTGCATTTTGAGGAAAAAGCTGCCTTTGATAAGCTTTTAGTGATGAAAATTGAGTCAGTGTTTGTATGTGATCAGGGGGAGGAGGGATGAGGGGCTGAAGCACCCACCGCTCCTGCTCTGCACAAAGCAGTAAAGGGTAGAAATGTGTTTTCTCTGCAGTGTATTCAGCCTGGTTTCAAACCATCGCAGAGCTGGGTGGAGACATTTTGCCTTTAAGATCCAGTGTAGAAAAGAAAGAAAATCAAAATGGGACAGAGAATTGCTCACTTTGTTGACTAAACCACAAATGGGGACCTGCAAGGCTTGGTCAGATCTTAGCGTGTCAACAGCATGTTGAGTCTTAAAACTTTCAGTAACATGAGTCTGCCTCAGAAACTGCTGCTCTTTGAAATCATTTGTGTGTGTTTCACTTTGGGGACAGATGTTAGATATGTTTAAAATGCAAAGGTCATTACTGGGGGTGGAACTTTGCAAGTGGCAGCTTTTATGAACACAGGTCTGCCTTGGGTGGTGCTCCATGGGGAGGGAGATGAGCAGCAGCAGTACAAGGAAGGCTGGAGGTGGCTTTTGTCTGAGTTTCATGCTGGAGATGCCTCTCTGCCTTATGCAGCAACAAAAAGGAATTGGGGGGGCCAGTGAGAGACTTAAGGGGTGCACAGAGCCACTCCAGCTGCCCCTATCCCTGAGGTGGTCCTTCAGATGAAAACAGGCAGGAGGCAGTGAGAGGGAGGGGAAAGGGAAACTCCTCGTTTCATTTTGTAATCACAAGTGTGATTTCCTGGGATGACTTGAACCCCTCTCATAAAGGACTCCAAATGCCTGGGTTTGCTGGGAAGATTCCTTTTTTTTTTTTTTTTTTTTAT
>NDXB01008581.1:191366-217531 GCA_002631895.1 Agapornis roseicollis | reverse complement strand
TTTTTTTTTTTTTTTTTTTTTTTTAATCCCTTCTTAAGGGTATGCAAATGATTTGCTTGAAACAGCAGAAAAATTGGGAGGGGACTTGTTTTAGCAGATGCATTGGTTTGCTGGATTTTTGCACTCATTAGTGGGCTCCTTCAGACACATAGGTTTTATTGTACGCTTCCTTTAAAGGGTGGCTGATGGAATTGGATTATGTATTCAGGCTCTTCCTCCCCCAGCTTCTCTCCTGCCTTTACAGCAGCTCACAGAATATCCTAATAACAGGCATTCACTGTTTCAGAACAGTGCTCGTGCCAAAAACTGCTCAGATCTGGAGCTAGGAATCATCAGAAGTGAGAGCAAAAGTTGCTGTAAACTCTAGGTGTGAAGGTTCATGTCTGTAAAGTGTGGCTGTGATGTTGAAAACGCTGCTCTGCAAATGTTGACTGATTGTTGAAGGCGGTGCCATGTAGTGATATCAGAAGACTGAGCAATAATCTGTGTGTGTTTTACTTTCTCTTAAAAGTGTATTTTCTTGCCTGACTTCCTTAAACATTGTTTTTATGTAGTCTGGACCTGTAACACTGAGACCTTTATCTCATGATTAAACAGTGCCAGTCTATATTGGATCTTTGGTGCTGAATTACACAGAAGGTAGTGGTTGCCATGAAGCCCTGTGGGCAGGACCCAACTTTCCAGACCAGGCAACACACAGAGCTTCTCCCAGTGGCTCCTGCTGACAGAGAGCAGGCTCCTCTCATGGACTGCGCACCCGGCACTTAGGATTTGTGCCTCAGCTGCCGATTTACTGCTTGGGCTTTAGTGCAAGCCATGCCAGAGTTTCATTGCCTGTAAAATGGGGGAATCTTATTTATCCACCTGCCACGTGTCCTAGTGCTTATGGAGTCCTGCCTTTGTGTGGGCTGTTAGTATGGGTGAGTTTCTGGAGCCTGCAGATGAATTCTGCATCCATGGTGACTTTGTGGTGATTATAAGTGAAAAATCTCTTAACAATGGGTTGTAAATTCAGAGTTGGCTGTCAAATGTTTTATGTACCACTGTTGTTGCTGCTGTGTGATGCTGTTACACTTTCTTTGCAAACCAGCCTAGGCAAAACCTTGTTTAATCCTGATTCTTCCTCTCTTTAATCCATGCAGTGAAGGGATCGTGCAGGTAATTTCAGGATCCTTTTGCTGAGCTGTGTAATGATCATACATGCCACAGCTACACATGCAGCTTTATCGTGGACATGATTCAGAATTTCTTCATGTGTCTCAACCTTAACCTATTTTTCATGTTGTTTTCCCTCTTTTTTATGCATTTGTGTTTAGTAAGGCATTCAGCGCTTGCAGTGCCACTTTCCTTAGAAGTAACATTAATAAATCACTCTTTTTTGCTCCTTACTATATCTCATGCAGATCTTCTTGCATTTTACTATTTGGTTTTTTCCTTCTGAATCGTCATTTAAAGTCTGTAACAATGTAATGCAATTCATAGTGCTCTTTTTCATGCAAATCTCCCAAGGCACCTTAGAATAAAATCAGTAAAATCAAAAAGAAAATCAACTTTGTTCAGCCATGTGTTGAATTAATTCATTGTTTTTAAAGCAGAGCCAGGGGAGAAAGACTTTTTTCACTTTCAGTATCTTTTGCTCTTCAGCTCTGTACTTCACCCCATTTTATTCGTGTAGCAGTGCCAAAACATTGATGGTATTTTCAGCTATCTTGTGGATGGTGGTAATGTTGATCATACTCTTTGCTCTCAGACCAGCTTTGATTCCGGAGAGGCTACTTGCTGTTTTATCAGATAGTGAGGAGGAAAAGCTTATGCCAAAATACGTTGACTGTTTCATATCGGGGGATGAGGGGAAGGAAGCCATCAAATTAACTCGTAAAAGCTTTATTTAGGATAAATGGACTTTTTTCCCTGTCTGTTGCTATCATCTTGTCTGTAACCCACTGACCCTGATTATCACAAAGCTGTTTACAAGGTTCAGGTTAATTGGATTTCTTTAACTATTTCCCAGAGCTGTGAGGAGCACAAATACACTGCTGTGGAGTTCAAACAGCATGGTGCAAGGAGACAGGCTTCTTCCAAGAGGAAGTCATTCTATTTCATACTCAACTAAGTGCATAGCAGCACATACCTATCATTTGGCATAATGTTAAATAACACCCTCTTTCATACGGATGTGTTCAGTTGCAACTTGTGTTCCCAATACACAAATTACATTTTGCATGTTCAGCAAGAAAACAGCTTATTTTCAATGAGAGAGGCTTTGAAATGGTTTTTGTTGTTATTTTTTGGTTTGTTTTTCTCCTCAGCTTGATAGCAGTTTCACTAGTTTTGTTTTTATAAGAGGAATCATGGATAAAATAGCTGTGCACTGCATGGCTGCCTAAATAAACGAGACAGGAGGATATAGTTGGGTGAGATCAGGACAGTACTTGTATCTGCTTTGCTTTCATCTTCTTAGGATGCATGCTTATTCTTTAATGGCACAACATTGCACCCTCCAGGTGCAATGTGTAATTGCAGGTCTACAGATAACCGACTTGTTTTATGAGCTGTGTTTTTGTGAGCAAGCCTTCCTAAAGTCTCCTTTAGTATTGCTCATGCTTTTCTTCTCTTTCTTTTTCAGGCTTCTGTAGGCTCTGAGAAGCTGTTCTCCCCTGCAGCAAATAAAGGTAAGTGATCTGGAGAGATGCTTTCCTTATCTTAGAGCAAGAGATTTGAGCTGTAAATCCATATCGTGTGAATAGCAGGATGTCGGTTTTGCCAGCGCCTTTAATTGTGCCACACACGTTGTCATAAAGATCAGCTTTACAGCCTTGCAATGATTAAGTTAAAATTTAGAGCTGCATTGTCTCAGTGTGGGGTGGGACTTCTTCCCTACCAGTGAGATTTGCAATAAATGTCTTTGAGAGAAGGATTACTGACAAAAGAGAAGTCAGCTTTTACTGTAGGGGATACGCTTTTCCCTCTAATACAATCAAATCCTCATTTCTTTTAAACAAATCAATATTTCAGTGTTATCTGTATCATCCTTCCAAGGGCTTGCACATCCTTCTCAGGGCTGCCAGTGCACAGTGAGCGTTTGTGTCTGTATGTCTCAGTTCTCCGCAGCGAGGTGGAAGGTGCTTGGCGCGTTGCAGGGTCTCAGCTCACAGCTCCCACTGTTTCTACTAATTGAGAGTTACCTGTGACACGTGCTGGGTGTTGCTAAGAGACTGTGCCATTTCCCATTCCCCTGGGGAAGTGCAGTGACAGATCTCTAAATACACCCAGCCCTCCTTTGAGGGCTCGGTACAGCTGTAAAACAGGGCTGCTCTAGTTTCATGTGTTCCCAGGGATAATCTCATTGGGCAAAAATACTGAAGGAGCAGCCTTGGAAAGGGCGAAACGTGGTACATGATGGAAAGCATTGCACTGGGAATGGTTCCTCTTTATCATATGAGGAGGTTGGTGGTGTGGCTCTGAATGCATTGTCAGGTCCTGGTGCAGTTCTGCAGTGTTCCCAGCATTGAGCTGCAGAATAAAATCAGTTCAGAGCAGTAATGAGTACTAAGGACATGCACATACTCCAAAGCAGAGAGATGAGGTTCATTAATAAAAAGTGATGAAATAACCTTCTTGGATTGTTTCATGAGGGCCAAGGAAGGAATAGTTTGCAGTTCTGTAGGAGTAGGTGCTGGAGATGGAAAGGGATTTTGGCAGTTGTATGCTCTGTTACCTGGAGCCAGGCCCATTGTATAGCTGGGCTCTATAGCAGCAGTAAGTATTAGGAATTCTCTTTCTTTCCAAGCTTTGCAGATTTTCAATGCCAAATGTGGAAACCGATGACAAGCCCATTATGTTATTACATTTGCAGATATTTTCATGAAAGTGTGCAGCTTTATCTGGGGGAAAGAGGGAAGTTCAAACAAATGGTGGGGAAGAGCATTTCTCTTCCCTCAGCCTTGGCTTGCTGATAAGGCAAACCAGATTGCCCATACGGCACTGCCTCAGCAAAACACAAATCTTGCCATCCTGCAGAAATGCATGGCACAGAGATCTGCTGGGGAGGCTTATGCTGAAGCGTTAGCAGCTTTGTTGGCTTCTCCTTGTGCTGAAGCCTGAGATCCCCCACCCCTTCATATCATGGCGCAGCTCAGCAACATGAGTTTTCAAAATACCTCCCTATCAGGGAGTTAAATGTGTGAATGCCTGTGAATTTGCTGTCTTGAAGTTTGTGTTCACTGCTGTTTATATTCCTGTAGTTTAAGCATATTCCTGTTTGGTGTACTGGGGGTGTAGACATTGTTCAGATCATGATTTTTGTCTCGGACTTCTCTTTTACTGTGGCCTGTACTGGTGGAGCCCGGCTGGTCAGCATAGGCTGCTGCTGAGGGCAAGCTCTGCTTGGGCTACATCAGCGTTTGACCCTTGGCTTGAGAGGTGAGAGAAATTTGCTTTGGTGAGATTTTGTGCAGAAACCCTAACAGTTGCTAAATTCTACCCCTCACCCTCTTACCACACCCGCAACACAAGAGCCAGATTTGTCTCTCACACATGCAAATGAACGCTGCTCCGACATGACCAGGCTCAGTGATGCCATATGGCCAAGAGAAAGTGACTTTCAAAGTGTTGTGCTTAAATTCCTTTTGTGAGATAAGAGCGTTGATTTAAGGCTGTGTTCTGCAGGGCTGGAGCAGTGGTGGCTGCCTGGGGAGGGGATTAGCTCAGCATAGTTTCCCGATGGGCACACACGTGGTGCGGCATGTGCTCATCTTCTCCCGTGGGCATTTGCACTGTGCCCTTCTTTTGTAAACACTTGAATTTTTGGAGAGGTGTGAGCTAGCAATCTGCAGCATCCATGCTACAGCTTTTATTGAAGGTAACGAGGCTTTTAAAACACAGTGAAGTGGATTCATTCTTTGGTGCAACTCCCCCTGTTCCCACAAACTTTCCCTGGGGATGCATTTAGCACCATGTATTTGTTTTATGCTGTCCTAGTTTATCAGGAGCTTAGCAATGCAATTAAGTATTAAGATAGACGGGTTTCGCTTATTTGAGGCTGGAACAGCTGTAAAACGTAACCTTTGACCATATTTCACAGCTTCACAAAAGGCCTGGGGAGCAGCATCCTTTGTCTGGGGCTCTGTGGGTAACCTTTGTTTTTGCCCTCTTGCTGCCTGTGCTGTGGCAGTGGTGGTGCTCCTCCTTTTGACACCAGTTCATCTGCAACAACAGATGCACCACGTGTATGTCCACTATGGGGACCAGTCGCTATTATGTGACAGAGAGAGGTGTCCTGACCCGGGGTGACCTCAGTAGTCACAGCTGTGAAACAGGCTGAATGGGGCACTTTGAGCTTCCAGGAGAAGAGGAGATTAAATCCTCTGTGTAAGAAAATAACAATTAGAAGTAAAAGCAGAGAATCCCTGATCTGCTCTGCTGACAGGTCTTTGTTTTCTGGCGAAGAAAAGCGTTTGTTGAGCCAAGTTGTCGCTGCAGCACAGAGTTACAAGGGTATTTGCTGCCGAGGGCTGGGTGTTACATCCTCCTGGTGAATAAATCAATAAACAAATAATAAAGGTCTCTTTGCTCCCTCGTGCAGCTCCTTTCTCACAGGGATCTCCCAGCCAGCCCTTTGCTTTTTCTGAAGGGCAAGTGCTGTCCAGGGCAGGGGAGGTGTAGGCGAAACTGAATCTGTGCCTCTCTCTCCCAGTGGGTGAATGAAGCAAGGGGAGTGACGATGATTGATAGGAGGGCAGATGTGTTGTGGGTCTGAGGAGGTGAGAGGGATGTTCACCCCCATGTCACTGGGAGGACCTCTGCCTACCGGCTGTGATGAGATTTTTAAAGTGTGTGTGGGGCAGGATGGTTTGTGTTTTAAGGACTTGAGTGATGCGTTATTGCTGCTGGCTCCCTCCTGCAGTGGGCTTCCCTGATAGGTCTGGCTGCAGGCGGGTGAGTTGTCTCCCACTTGTCCTTGTTCCAGCCCTGCTGTATGCCAGGGAAAGTGAGAGATGTGGTGTCTTTGCTACTACAGTAACCTTGCAGCTGTAACCCAGGAGACCTGCTGAGTTGCCAGTGTTTGAACCTATGGCCAGTGGTGAGGTTAGGGTGAAATGACTATCTTACAGTGTATGTCTCCCAAATGGCTTTAACATTGGTCAGGAAGTAGAGGCTGGGAAGCAGCTAAGGTGTCTCCTCCATTCATAATCCCAAACTGGCTGTTGGTGTGGGGGTGTTAAGGGGTCCCCCAGGGCATCAGCCTCCCATGGAGGAGCCAGACCTACACAGCTACATTTGCCCTGTGGCCCTGCATGGCACTGACGGTACAAGAGCTTTGAAATTTATTGAAGCCAAGTATATGGCTCCTATCCTTGGATCAAAATCAAGCTGGACATGGAGGGAGCAGCATAATCCATCTGTCTGGTGGCATGGAACAATTGGCTGGGACCCAGCTCCACCCCAGGCTGGTTGGGGGCTTACTGAGCTCCATGCCTCAATTTCCTCTTCCTGTAAAATGAAGGCTAACGCTTGTCAGCCAAGTGTGCTGAGAGACTTAATTAATGAATGTTTATCAAGCAATTTATCAAGAGATCCTTCTAATGAGAGATTCTATAAACAGTGCAAGGCTCCATTTTCATGGCAATAATAAATGACAGTGAAAATGAGTCTTATCCTTCCCCCATATATGCACCCCCCAGGAAAAAAGATTGCTTACTCTCTGCTCTCACTTCTCCCTTGGTTTCTAGGCAGAGGGCTTTGAAGTGCTATCTTTCATCATGAATTGTACACATCCTCAAAGCTCTAAAGCTCACAGCCTGTGTCTTATCCCTCTGACAAGAGGGAGGCAAGCTCTCTCGGTGTGCAGGTCGTAATTGTCAGCCATGGGATGTGCCGCAGCCACCCGCCCCAGCGGGCTAATGCAGCTTATGGTTCTTTGAAGTTCCCTCCCTTTATTTTCTGTCCTCTTGACCACAAAACTGTGCCTTGAGCCAGCAAGGGAGATTTCTTGTTCAGAGACAAGGCTGAGCTCTGACAAGCACATCTGAACCAGAGAAGAACCCTTGTTCCTCTGAGATCACTGCTTCATAATGTTGTTGCCTTAAGGGGACTGTCTCTCCTTTTTCTCTCTGTTTTTTCTCTTCCTTTTTCTTTCTTTTTTTTTTTTTCTTTTAATTCAGCACTAAACTGTCACACTAAATCATTTTAAAAGCTAAAACTACAAAACCTCCAGTGTAGGACATGCTGTTAATATGATGGTTATTACTGTGAGATGGGGTGAGAGGGGAAAAGAGGGGCAGCAGGACAGGAGCAGGATGGGAGGGCAGCAAGTGAGCTCTCCGGGAGGAATCTCTGAGTGCCTGGTGAAGCAGAAAACAACCTGAATGCAGCTGAGCACCAAGTAAGGCGCTTGGCACAGGTTTGCAGCAGCACAGCTAAATGGTTGCTCATCACTGACAGGGGAGTCGAGGGCCCAGTGTCTCCTGTGCTCGCTGTGCTGCTCACGTGCTTTGGTCTGTTCCCCTGGCCCTCCCTGCAGTTGTCAGGGTCAGAAACTCCCTGTCTGGGCTGAGACAGCATCTCCTGTAATCAAGCCCACCTCTCCTTCAGGGCCTCTACCTTAGCATGCAGGATGTAGGGCTTTTCATCACAAGGTCTGCTTAGACAGACAAACAAGTCCCACAGCACCCAGTCAGGCAATTAGCTGTGTTTTACATGAATGGAGGTCAGCAGAGATACCATAAATTTGCCCAGTTTTCTTGTGTGGGTCCACAGTGGGATCTGAGATGCAGGAAACACAGTGGTGCATCCTGTCTCCTGATCTGTTTTATCCCCAGGTTTTGGTTACGTTTCAATGAGGTCACCATTTTTTCTGTGATTACCTGCACAGTCAGTGACCTTGAGGGGATGATAATTGACAGCTGAATCTTTGGACACGAGTCCACCATAATTACAGGCATGCAGAATCTTCCACAGCAGCATCTGTAATAATAAATAAAATAAGTAATAAATTTATTTAGATAGCAACCACTCTGTTATGATTTACACAGTACTGAGGATGCTCTGCAGCTGCTCTACTCCCATGTTGCATCTCTTGTGATTTTATCACAACCTTACAATGTTCTGTGTTTTCATGAAACCCATGCCCTTGGAGGATTGTACAAAAATCTGTGCTTTAGTTTCTTTTTTTACACAAGACTTTAGTCTTCCTGGCTACAGAGAGGAGTCTGGAATTCTGATTCTCCTGTGCTTCAAAGCCAGAGGCAGTCAAAAAGAAGCCCACATACTTTGTTTTTAACCTTTTATGGATAGTTTGTGATTTGTAAGTGCTTGGGGAGTTGGCAATACTTGATACCCTGAACTACTGCTAAATCCAGCTTGTGCACCCATCCTGGCATCTTCGTTTTGAAAAGTTCTATTTCGTTTTGTCAGCCTGGATGAGAACATTGGCTTTCTTGCATATGCAGATACAGAATTACAGAGCGGCCTGAGAAGGAGGAGGACTTTGATTTTCAAACAGTGTGGGTAACTGAGATAATCACCCAAGTCACAGCCAGTTAGCCACATTTCAAAACAAAACCCAACACAGAAAATAGTGCTCTCAGTGCAGTCTCTCAGTCTTCTTGCAGTCTCTGATTTCGCAGGCTATGGATAGCTCTCAGCCTTTCTTTAGGGAATGGCAGTGTACTCTTTGTCTCCTGTTAGCTATGTTACATGTATTTATTAGTAGTTCCTTATCCATAGCAGCCGTCTGTGGAAATACGATGGACAGGTAGAAGAGACCATCCACCTTAACCACAGTGTCCAGTTAACAGTGTAAAACTCAGGCTGCAGAAGTGGATAACTCCTTGATTTCAGCACAGAGCTGTATGGCTCCCAGAGTGAGAGCTGCCTCCTTCAAGTGGGCAGGATTTCTTGCACCATTTGCTGAGCGGTTTGCACAGCTATCTCTGGGTTTGTCTCCTCCAAATGAGTCAGCATAGAGGTTTCTTTGTAGCTTCAGGCTGCAGCCAAGAGAGTTGAAAAGTTGAATTATAAACATTTCCAGGCCTTCTGGTTGGTATCTTGTGTTTGTTTTGTTTTTTAAGGATGTGGGGTATGTTGCTGCGTTCCTGTCAGTAGGATTAAAATGAATAGAAGCAATACTGTAGGAGATAAAATGTGTTTAATTATTTAGTTGAGAATTACAGACTGAGATTGCTTTTTTGGATTTAAAGCGTCCAGGTCCTGGCTATGCTTTTGGAGTAGGGAGGCAGGCAGAAACATATATATGCACAATTACCTAGGGTAACGTAAGAAGTCTCTTTGCTCGGCTGCCCTTCCTCCACAGAATTTGTTCATTTCCTTCAAGATTTTCAATTTCAAATGCGGCTTTGTTAAGTGTCACGGCAAGCTAACTGCATGCTGTGCCTTGCCCACCAAAACGTAAATAAAATAAAGTCTTCGCTGTCTAAATGTTATGAAGTGGGTGGTTTATTTTCTTTAATTATACTTTTTATTTAAAATAAACTCTAAAAGCTAAATCATACATATCCTGAATGGCCCAGCATAAACTTGTATTGATGGAGGAGGCACATTCTAGCTTTGCTTGGTTCATGTGGAAGTAGATTAAAGGACCATCAAATGGTGAATCAAGAAGAAAAAGGAAATTCCTTCCAAATGCATGTAGTAGTTTACATTGCCTGGACTTTTAAAGGATATTTGAAACATACTATCTTTTTACTCCTTGTTTATAGTTTGCTTATCTGTCTTCCTGAGCAGCAAAAGCCAAGCCTTAGTGCTGTTTCCAGCTGCTGTCCCTGATTGCAGGATGCCAGTACAGGTTCTGTCTCAGCACCAGAAGGATGCTGTCGGGTGCTGATGTTAACAGCAGCAGTTGCAACCCCCACAAAGCTATCGGGTCTTCTCAGTGTTGCTTTTAAAATCCCTCAGAGACATGTTTTATTCATGTAAGATTTTGTAAAGCTTCAATTTCTTAGAAAATTAAATGCTGGGTATAAACCTGATTCTCTGTTCACGTGGAATAATTCTGGAGAGGTGTCTGGACCTCTTCTACAGGTCTGAGCATGCTGTAGCTGCCATATCCCCATTTAAATCAGGCTTGCTGCTCACAGAGTAGAGTCCTTCTCATCCGCAGCCCCGCATGGCCCGTGCTGGAGGTGTGCACTGTGTGTTCACTGCTGGGTTTTTAAGCTCTCTGATGCTCCTTTCCGTGATACTGTCCACTCCGCTCTCTGTGTTTGCGTCTCAGTGAAGCCGTTGACAGGTTACTGATGGGCAGCTATCCTGTGCTGTGTAATAGCCCATTAGGGACTCCTGAGGACATGGTAACCCCACGCTCCATGCAGGTCACAGGCATAGAACAGGGCAGCCTGACGGTCGACAAGTAATTTGACAAGGCAGTGGGGGGTAAGGAGGCTGGTACTGGGGAAAGCTGGATCTGCCCCCAGGCTGGCTTGTGTTTCCTTCTGGGCAGTCAGTGGGAGTGATCAATGGGACCAGGGCGTGCTGTTGAATTGTAAATGGATCTGGTTACTCTTTTGTGTGCGGTGCTGGCAGGGTCTGTAAGTCCCAGTGAAGACTTCAGGAAAAGATACTGGCAGGATCTCACTGCTTCTTCCTCTCCTCTAGCTGTCCCCACAGAGACTAAGACCTTCCTCATGGAACAGGGATGTGGCTGATGAGCAGGACCCTGCTGTCACAGTCAGCCTGTATGGCAAGCAGTAGTAGTTCATGCTGGCTTTTTGTTTTGTTTTAATATATTAGCACCATTTGAAATCACTGTTGTAAGTGCTGTAACTCTCTGGTCCTGTCCCATGGGAGGGGAGGAAGGAGGCCAGGGTTGGGGCTTGCTTTCAGTCTACAGGGTTCCTGCCATTTTCTCCTTTAATAACTGCTCAAGCCAAGCATGCATGTGCTCGCCACTGCTCTCACCTCTGTGCTTCACTGACCATCCTTCCTGCTAACAAGGGCTGAACACAGCTCCCCGTGGAGCCTGTTAATGTTGCTGCCGGGCTGCCTGGGGACTCACAGCTCGAAGCTTTCCTTCCATCTCTGCTGCTCTGTGCTCGGCCCTGGCTCTTGGACTCAGTTCAGCCAGGTAAACCCATACTGACTCCATTGACTTCACTGGATTTATGTATAAGAGAGCAGGACTTGGCACAGTGTTTGTGTTTGCATGTCTGTGTTTCTGAAAAGGATGCTTGTTCTAGTTTGTTGGGTTTCTTCCCAAACAGTAAATATTTTCTTGTAAATCGCTGGGACAGAAAAGTGACAGCAATGCTTTTAGTTCATTTATTTGCTTTAAATTGATGGCAAAGTCTTACAGGAGGTAATAGGAAATTAAAATCTCTCTAGGTTTTTTTTAACCATCCTGCAGAATTTACTGCAGAGTTATATCCCTGCTCTGGGATCCTGTCGGACAGTTCAAAAAGCCTGTGGAAAAGTTCTCGTTTGCCATTAAATTTTAAAAGTTATTGAAGTAATTTTTATGGAACCCTATTAAGTTTCTGAAGAAACATATTGGTTTCATCACTAATAAATTCTTTAGCGCTTATCCGTAAGGGAATAGTCAGACTTCCAGATCTCTCTCCAATGAAATGGACGTTAACTTTTTTCCCTGTTGGAGACAATATTCTTCAAAGATATCAGGAAGGTGAGCAGCCAAGCTGGGAAAGCCTGACTGAAGCCAAGTATGTCATCCAGCACTGTGAGATGGGGGTTCTTCACCAGTCAATCCACTAGAGTCTGGATGGGGTTTTAGAAAGGAAGAGTTTGTTTTAAAAGGTGAGGAGGAGGAAGACTGCAGATGGATCTGTACAGATAAATCCTGGTGTGGGGTTAAACTTAGATCTTGGCATGTGTTTGTGAGAGCCATGGAGTTTGGGAGAGGTGGAAAAGAGGATGCTGCAGCCTGGAAGTCCCTGTTTCTCAGGCACTCCTGGTGCTTTCAGAGCAATATAAAATAATGCATACACTGTGCTTTTCCACTGCATGCAGAACAGCCCATGGAGACTTCCTCCCAGTGAAAGGAAAGTATCAAGCTGGCTTTGTGCTTAACTTAGAGCTCACAAGCGCCTTTCGTATGTGAGCACAGAGCCACCTGATGAAAAGCGAATGGGCTAGGAGGGAAATAAAATTGTGTAATTGCCAGTTTCCTTCCATCCCGCTCCCTCTCCCATTTTGCATAAAGGAGGCTATTTAAGTCTCAGCTGGAGTGAGGTTTGGTAATAAGCAGACGTCTATGAACCTGCATCTGCTGCTGGTGTCTGCTCAGTTTGTTCTGTATTTCCGTGTTTATTGATGATCCAGTTTTGAGACTGTCTCCGTGTCTCACAGGGTGAAACCCATGGAAGAAGAGATTGTCCCTGCAGGCTTATGAGTCCCTGTGACATCTTGGGAAGTGTGGGGCCAAGCAGCATCGCCAAAGATCACACTAGAGTTTGCAAACCCACCTCAAACCACATTGATTCATGAATGCTAAACTGTGAAAGTGCAGCCAGAGCCTGCTTCCTGGGCAGCTATCCACAGAACTGGGTGGCAGGAAAGGCCCAGCCTTGGATGAGGCAGCTAACATTTAATTTTCTCAGTACTATGTGATTTGGCTTCCAAACAGCTAAGCTGTCCCCAGCCAGTTGCTTTCCTACGTGGCTGGCCTTCCCTGAGCACAGCAAGAGGTGCTCACACTGCAAGCTCTGCAGACACAACCTGATTTAATACAGGCTTAATGGCTAGAGGAAGAAATTTGTGGTGTGAGCACTGAATGTTTATACAATAATGAACATTGTCATCATTTTATTAGTAAACCGTTCTTCAAAACTGAGCTAGAAACCTGAAGCCAGCAACTAGAATAGGTCTATCCCATGTGATTAAATAACCAAAGTAGAGCAGATTGTTTTATACCTTTCATTGGCTCAACAAAAAATTTCTCTGAGCGTAGTGTACTTTTTGGCCTGGAATATTTTTGCATTACAGGCCAGTCTCTGGACCCTTTGTGTCATTCCAGCAGTTCAGTGCAAGCAGACGTCTGAGGACTCCCCACTGGCAGTGGCACTGTAGTCAGCCAAGCCTAGTCCTGAGGCCAGAGCAGAAAAAGGCCTGATGCCAGTGGTGCTGAGCAGCAGAGCACCCCTTCCACAAGCCATGCAGTAATTCAGGGACACCCTAAAGATACTCCAGATGGTGGTGAGAGCAGCACCAGGAGCTTAGATACCCCTGAGGAGAGCCTGTGTTGGCCATCTTAAGACTGGTCCAGTGAGAAATACGGCCTGGGCTACACTGCTTGCAGTCTCCCCAAGAATACTGTTGTTTTAAACTAAGAATAGGCCAGCATGGCTACATCAGATCTGGATCTTGAAAATGCTGCCACTCTCTTTTCTTTCCATCCTTTTCCCTTCCCTCCCAACAGTTGGAGAGGACTAGCTCCAGGTTTTTGGCTCAGACCCGTGCCTGCTGCATACATTTCCTCCACCAAATGGACACAACTATAAACCTCTTTCTGCATCATTTCCTGCAGGCCTGTACTAAACATGCCACCCAGGTGTCCCTGTGTAAAGCCACTTCTTGCTGAGCCTACTTCTGTTGCTGCTGGTGTGCTTGCCTTTGCATGCTCACGGCAGGACTCCCATCACAGTGTGTTAATTTTAAACAAACAAAGAGGGTGTTCTGATTTGGGAAGGTCTTTCCCATCAGGTTATATCAAAGTTTCTCTTAAAAGGCAAGGCTGGGTTTTGTTTTGTTTTATTTTCCCTTTTCCCCTCTTTTAATATGATCCCTGCAATTTTGTTTTCACTGAAATATTGACTGGCAGCATTGCAAATTGCCTGCATGCAGACAGGAGCTTGCCAGCACTTTCTTACTCAGCTAGCCGTCAAGGTTGTGGATTCCACCATGAACAGTGCCAGGAAAGCTGTTGATCAAAAATATTCCTAACATCTGTGAGTCCTCTCCATCCAAATGAGATGTAGTTACATTCTCTTTTTCCCCATGCTCCTTCCAAAGTGTTGCTTCAGACACCTAGAAAGCCCTGGTTGCAAATCATAAGCTGATCTCTGATTTGCAGCTCTGTTTCCAACTCTGTCGAAATCCAGTGTAAACTCTTGACGTGCCCTTCCCCTGATATGTGAAAAGTATTGGCCTCCAAACGGAGAGCAGACTGGGTGTGTTTCTTTGCCCCATAACTCATTTGATCCAGATGCTGTCCCATGCTGTCTACAGCCACTGTGGTCACAAGCCAACAAGGAGGGTCTTGTGAGAGCAGTGGAGGAAGGATGCAGCTCCAGGCAGGCTTCCAGGCGTGCCTGAAGCCTCACACACACGTGTGTGTGTGCACACACACTGCCAGCACAAGGAGGGGGAAAAGCCTGATTTCCCTTCCACCCTGTTCCTACCATCACCACCAATCCACAGGCCAACTATTAAATAATTAACGTACCCAGTGGGGCAGGAGGAATCAAAAGCTGTTGTGTTCCCAAGTTTTCTCTGGCTCAGAAAGGCACGGCTCACTGTGTATTCTGGCACCTTGGAGCGGGTTTTCCTCCCTCCTTCACCTCCCCCTTATTATCCCGTATGTGTGCTGGAGAGGGAAGTGGCGTTCCCAGCCCAGCGGGGGATGACTGTTATTTCAGACTAGCAACAGGGGAAAAGGAACAGCCTGTTGCCTGATTGATGTTTGTTTTTTGTGGACAGACACCAAAGGTTCATTAGAGACAGAAGGTTTGGGAGGAGGGGGGCGGTGACGGGGTTGACGCTCACTCTTAAGAAACTATTGTACCCCTGTGCAGTAACCTGGGTCTGCACTTTCTTTGACTTCTGTGAATGTCTCAGCTGTACCGTTCTGGCCCTGGCAACTTAAGGAAAATATACACGCCACAGAGGTCTCAGTGAGAGCTCTGCGATGAGGGGGTCAGGGGAAAAAGGAAGGGGAGGAGAGAACAATGCAGTAGGTTTTGCTATAATTAATTTCAAATGTACTGCTCATCTGTCCTCCTCGGGTTTCAAAAGGAATGAGGGCTTTTCCTACCCTCATCTGTGTCTTTCCAGAGGTGGGGATGGAAAGGCGTCTTTCCTTCCATCTGCGAGTTTGACCAGTCTGTTGACGTGGAGCCCTGAGTGCAGCACAAACCCATGCTGGAAATGATGTCTAGAGAGAGAGAGGATGGAAGGGCAAGGAGGAGCTTCTCTTCTTGTTACGTTGGGTAGATGAAGCTAGAGAGGCTGAGGAGGTTGGTATTGGGTAATGCAGATTTCTCCGCAGAGTTAATAGGGTACATTTATTTACATTACAAATGTTATTTGCTGCTGTTGTTGGCCCTGAAGTTTCCAGGGTGTGATGCCTGTGGACCGTGTGGTTATAAGGCTTTTAAACGTTTGGGTCAAACCCTCAATCTCTTGCTAGCTTTATACTTTGAAAAATCTCCCTTTGTGTAATTGTGGTGGGAACCAGTAAGTTAATATTAAACCTTTGATGTTGTGGAATCTTGAGTAGAACCAGTTCCTTCAGGCTGCTGTTTCACATATCTCATCTGTTGGACTGTGCTGAATGACACACTAAGCAGGAGCTCGGCACCTGCCATGGGGCATTGTCCCTGTGTCCTTTGCCTTCAGGTCTAAGTATCAATGAATTCACACAATTGCAGCAGTAAAGAGAAGCGAAATGTGCCTGTTAGATTATTGACTTTACTCCCCTCAACAAGATATCCAGATGCTAATTTGATAGCCCTGTGAATCTTAGCCAGAAACATCAGTAGAACAGAAACTATTCTAAATTACTGTTAGTGCTTTAACAGCTCTATTTTCAAATTGCTCTTTGCTGAGGAGCTTGCACTGAACCCTGGAGCTGGTGGATAATGACCTCTTGTTTAAACACGTGGCTACTTTATGATCTTCAGCTTTTAGAGAAGCTAACCTCAGTGTGGGGTGGAGAATATTTCTAAAGTGTGGCCGTAAGGAAAACATTTCTACGGTGTGACTGAAGAAAGTGTTCCCTTTTCTGGTCAGAAACTAATTCAGTGCAGCCACAACGTGCTGAATACTCCAGAAGCGCTTGAGATGGGTGCTTGTTTGCAATACAGTCCCTCTCCAGAATGCCAGTGCTGGTATGTGACTAGAGCTGGATCATATAATGATAGATGTTTCTGTGGTTCTTTGGAAGGGATATAAATACTGCAGTGGTGTTTCAGACTGTGTAAAGGTATATGCCAGGTTTTGTAGACTTACAAATGAAATATGCTTTCTGACACTGCTGGGAATGGCTGCTGAAAAGCTGTTCAGCAATAACATGTCTCCAGACGTAGGTGGAGAGATCACCAGTTGCTGTGCATGGGGACCTATGGGCACATGCATCTTGAAATGACAACAGTACAGGTTGTGAACTGGTTGATACGGAGAAACAAAGAATCAGGGAGAAGCCCAGAGCTCAAGAATGTGGCTTATCCTGTAGAATACTGCAGGAACTTCAGACCCTTTTCTCTTGAAATTACTTGTGGAGAAAAGGGAGGTCACATTTGGAGAATATTCCAGCCCAGCACCACCTCCTCTTTGTGGAGAGAAATCCATGTGAGAAAGGAAGGAGATCTAAGTGAAATTTGGGTTTAATTTCCTGATCCTCCTCCATAGGAAGAAATACCCTTTCCTTTTAGCTCTTGAGCCAGCAACTGTATCAGCCACATCATAGCAAAGCATCCCTTAGATCACATTCAGATAAACCTGGATTCCATCATTTGTTCTTAGCCATGGATCTTTCTGTACCTTGTGCTTGCCAGCTAATACAGAAAAGGAGCAGTACCTGAGGTCTCTGCAGAAAGCACATCTATTTCCTTGCTTTCTTTGCTCTTAGCTGGATTGGGACCATATCCTAATTCCCTGCACACTTGGAGCAGCCATAACAGCACTTTGGAGTGCAGCAGGAGTGCTTTGAATTCTCATTCTCGAGTCTTGGCTCTGCCTTTCCAGCTTGTCACCTCTCCCTTCTTCAGTTTTGACAATAAGGGAAGAAGAAAGGTGGACGACACAGCTGGAAAGGGGAGGTGGGAGCAAGCTGCTGTCCCAGGGCTGCAGTTCTTTCCCTACCTTCTGGGAAAGCTGCTGTCTCCAAGTGTCATACAGCAAACCCACCTTCTGCCAGCTGTGCCCTGGGGGTCCTTTCCTAGTTACACTTCTTTACATGACAATTATAAGGCAAGAGATTAAGGTATATTGTTAGCCTGGGTATATTGTGATGTTTCTCTCTGAGGCTGAGAATCTGAAAGTTACTGTAAGGGAGGGTTTTATTAAGGAACAAAAGCAAAGCCCCAAGGATGGTTTTGCTTTCTGATCTAGCACAAAACTTTGTTCAAACATTGGATGGTGTCTGTGTGTTGGAGAATGTAGAGGTTTTTCCTGGTTCTGTAAAGCTAGATCTCAAAATACTGGGCAGAAGATAGGCTCAGCCCTCGGCCATCAGGCTCTGGAACTGATAACAGTAATGGTATTAGCCCCAGATAAAAGTATAAAGCAAGCAGAGCCACCCCACTCCTTGGCATTATGTGAGGAGAGGGTGCAGGTTCACAGGGGCCATTCGTCCTGTCTGTCCCACAGCTCCTGTGCTGGGGTGCCAAGGGAGCCACGGAAGCACGTAGAAGAAGCAGATGTGCCATAGTCTGAATGACTCCCTTGGGGACTTAATAGGACAGTGGGAATATGAATGTCCTTCTCTTGTTATTAGTTACAAATTATTTTTCTGTCCTTTAAAGCATTCCCACCACCTGTTCCAGTCAGCCAGTGAGGGTTGTGTTAAAAGCCCATCTTGCTCTTAAAAGGGGAGAGGGGAAGGCTGGGGTATTGCAAGAGCCTTGAACTACTGAGAGTTTGCCTGTGGAGATTCACAAGAGAAGAGCAGGAACAGGGAATGCTGTAGGGAGGTATTAAATTAGGCCTTTTTGTTTCTCTCCTTGTAAAGCATAAAAATGCCCAAGGCATGAATACTCTGTTCTGATTACTCTTGAACATTTAAATGTCTGTTCTGGTAATTTATAAAATAAAGGAGTGGGAAATGCCTTACACAAGGAAGAAAAAGGGAGACCTTTACTGGCAGGCAGCATGGTAACAGGGGAGTTGTTCTCTGCTGCTGTGGGAAGAGGAGCAGAAGGTGGATTTATCTTGTGGATGCAGCAAAGCTTCAGTCCCTGGAGATGTGGTATGGCATCAGAGAGGCTGATTGCTCCCTCTGTGCATTTTTCCTTCTCTCATGACAGGAAATATCCTTGCTTCCTTCCTGCCACTCTTGGTTGTGTTTGGTCTTGGAAGAGGATGGGATTTTTCAGAAACACACAAGACCTTTTGTAAGGAAAATGTGGCTTTGGTTTTCATGAATTAATGGGAAGAAACTATTCATTTAGAGCAGCCACTTGGAGCATGCGGCAGCCTGACAGCTCTGGGGAGCACAGGGTCTGTGGGAACAGCCCAGCTCTGAGCCTGCCTTCCTGCCAAAGGGGTGGGGAGAAGGTTTTAAAAATCACAGGAACTCCTGCTGTCTGCAAGGGGTTATTCCATGATTTTGCTTCACATATCTATATAGGAAATAATGGATGCTCTGTCCCTTCTGGACTAATTTCTGTTTGTGGAGTCATCATAAGGTAGGCTGTGATAGTCCCATCATTAACATTAGCCATGGGCATATCGTGTAACAAAAACACTTTTGCTTGTGGATTTCATGTGACAATTATCCCACTGTGAGGTCCACAGCCATGGATCACTGGTACCACTTGCCATTTCCTGGGAACAAGCATGTGCCTCTGTGTAAGATGAAGAGTTGCTGTTGCAATTTGGTTAGATACCCAAGAAAACCACATTGGATGGGGCTGGAAAAGCAAGAAGGCAGGGCAGAGGGATGCAGATGCTCTGTGGTGTTCCATGCACAGCAGCCCAGCCAGACAGGTTTGCGCTACTGCACTGCAGCATCCCAGTCCTGCATTGCTCTGGTCCTTCAGCTTCATCTGTCATCCTTGTTACAATTGCATCCAAGAGCTGAACAGGGCTTCCTGTTTCCCTTGTTAGAGCAGATCAGTGGAAAGGCAAAACACTAGATGCAGGATTGGTGTCCCTACTTCAAGCCAAGGGAGAAGGAAGCTAAAATGAAGACATGTTAGAAACTGGTACCGCTTCTGTTTTGTCTGTAATTGTGGTTACATATCTGTATAGGTTCCCTACCACTGATAATGCAAAGTAAATGTAAGTCAATTCACAGTTCGGGTGAGGAATCAGGAGGATGGTGTGGGTTTTATTACTTTCAGATATTTGGGCTAGAGGGTATTCGGCTGTCAAAGCTGAATCAAACTCTCAGCCAGTTTGCATGCAACATATGTGATAGATTTTACAAATTAATACGTTAACGCGGGAGGAGGTGGCTCCCTGAAACTCGCCGCTGGCAGTTTAGAGTCTTGTCCTCAAAACCAAAACCATATTGTGTCCTCAAAACCAGTTGCACCAGAGCTTGGATTCTGCCCACCTCCTAAAAGAAGGAATGCGTTCTCTGCAAGTATCTACTATGTAATCTCCAGTTTGTTTAATATGAGCAAAGCTGCCTCAAACCATTGCTGAAAGGCTGAGTTGAAGACCCGCATCATCACTACCACTTCTTTGTGAGCCTTTCTGGTGCTGAAGCTATGAATTGCTTCTAACTGTGCCAAGATTTCCTATCAGTCACAAATACCATTTAAAAGGCATGTAGATGTGGCACTTAAGGGTGAAGTTTGGCGGTGTTAATGGTTGGACTCAATCTAAAAGGTTTTCTCCAGCACAAACGATTCTCTGATTCTACTTAGGAGCCTTGCTTCATGTAGGGGGCAGCATTCCTCCAGCCTGTGTGATCTGGATTTGATGGGGAGCAGCTGGCTTTGGGTAGAGATATGAAGGCTCAATTCTGACTTCAGAGAACTGCTTGCAGGGAAATACAGATCTGATGAGTGAAAGGTGTTGTCTGCTGTGCTAATGTGGAGTGGAAACTCCAAAGTATTAGCTTGGACCCCACTTTCCCCTCCTACCGTGCAAGAATTTGGGATTACAGGAAATTGCCAAACCCAAGTTGTTGCTTAACACCAGGTTTCTGCTTGTTTGTCTTTCTGCTGTTCATGAAAAACTGTGACATGGAGAAGGCTTGAAGGAAAAATATACAGTGAATTCAGCAGAATTGTTGATACACATGGCAAACACCTGAAAACAAGAATATGAATTATGCAGCAATTACTGTCTTGGAAAAGTATCTACAGGTTAAACCCAGATACTTGTCTCTTTCTTTCACCCAATATTGAAATAAAAATGTGCAGCAGTTTTTTATGAAACAGTTCCTGTGATTATCCTTACAGATGTCTGAGTGTGTACTGGTTTGCTGCCTAAGATGGAGGTTGCTCCAGCTCAGTTCATCTCAGAGGGTAACATGGGGATTGTGAGTTGTGGTTCTGCCTGGGAAGTAGAAGAGAACAGAGCTGTATCGTGCAGGGCTCCCAGCAAACCCTTGGCACCAAGAAAACAAAATACATCACTAGGTGGCTCAGTGAATGCTCAACTGACTGGCTCTCCTTCACTACAATGAGCAGTCCTCATGCATGTCAGAATCATAAGTGCCTTCCATGGCCTTGACAACCTGCAGCTTGTAGGAATTATGCTTATGTCTAACAGTCATTGCAGGGCCACTACAGTGGGTGGAAAGGGACTCCAAGGAATTAACAGGAAGAGGAGCAGAGCAAGCATCTGGGTTTACAAGTCTTGAGTTACTGTTTCAGGCTTTTTGCACATTCAGGCTGGCATCACGGCAGTCCAGCACCTCTAGCTTTGTAAGGTTTCTTTCCACAGCCATAAACCCTTATGCAAGAAGAGATTTAAGAGTACCTTTTCATTAATGGTGTGTGATTCCATTGCAGTGCACAGCACAATGTTCCTCTGTTAGATCTTACTAGATGCCAGATCCTGCATGATCCTCAAGCATATCCGGCACCAAAGTATTTCCAAAATTTCTACCGCCCATTGAAGAATTCACACTTCATCAAAGGAGAAAGGTGGAAGGAGCTTCACAGCTGCGCACACTGAGATCATGTTGAAGGTGTTTGCCTTCTGCAGTGCAATGAAGTATTCTTCTCTTTATTGCATACCAAGCCACTCTTCCTGTTTTGAAGGAAAAGCCAATCATCCCTTCACATTTTCCTTCTTGAGTATGCTGCCAAGCTGTCCTTCACATGCTATTGCATTCTCAGAGGTTGTCTCCTTTTGAGCTAGATGTAACATCTTCCAACATGGAGACTGGAGACCATCACAATTTCAGAAGAATTGAGAAGAAAAGCTCCTTTATCATAGAACTTTTATTATTGGTAGCTAATAGATGGGATTCAACACCCCATATGCAATGCGGTCCAGTTTTCTTGATCTTTATAGTGGGTGTATTTAAAGGAGAAGTGGACTCTTTCAAGCTTAAAAAGCAAAAGGCCATCTGTGGCTTCCTAATGCTGTTTACAAACCTCTTTGCCTGTGCTGTGCTTGTCAGTAGCTTTATTCATCGCTCACTCTGTGAATTAAAACATTGAGGCAGCTCCTGACATGCTTCTTCCAGCACATCCTTTTGGAGTGGGTATTTGGTTGCCATAGGGACCAAATCCAAAGGGCACACACCATTCAAGTAAATGTCCCCTGATTAACAACTTGCAGCTTGTCCGTTAAATATTTTAATTATCCATGATGCAATTTGAAATGTTGTCTAATGTATTCAGTCTGTTAATTTCAATATCTCCATTTTTTCTTAAGATACTCTTCCAGCAGCAGAGCTGGATTTTGGAGTGAGGTGGGAGACCTTATTGTTCCTCAGCCTGTAGGAAAATTCTTCCAGTTTGTCTTTATCTTGACTCTAAATTCTCTAAGAAGTTCAGGGAAAGAGGTGCTACTGCACAACTGCCAGCAAAATGGGGGCAGTTTGGTAACAGCTTGATGTATTGGTGTAGAGTAGTAACGTGCTGTTACTGACTGTAAGAGAAGGATCTTCCTGGAAGGTGCCTCCTTGTGCCTGGGGATGGAGAGGGAGGACAGTGGGAAGCTGCAGGGTATGTGGACCTGCTGGCTGGAAAGCACTGGCCCCACTTGACAAGCACTGAATCTCAAGTGTTGTTTTCCCAATTATAAGCATATTAGTGCTAATGTGTTACTGAGCTGTGCAGGCTGCACTTAACAAGTCAGGATTTTGCTAATTTGTACATGGTCAGTCACTCCTTTCAGTTCCTGTTTAGCAGAGACTAAGTCACTTTGCAGCAGAACTTTCCATTCCCAGGACTCCAGCCGTAACATCGGGTATGGAAGATAGTCCAGTTCCTGAGACAGTATCTAAACAGTTCTGTTTGCCACCCTTTTACATCTTTCAGTTCTGACTCTCCTGGGCCAGAAAAGCAGCTTGGTCTTGCACACAGGCACACCAGGTCTTTTTCTGCACTCTTCTGACATCTTGCAACAAAACACTACAGACTTTAAGCATCAGAAATTATTACTGCTGCCTTTGTCATCCCCAAAAATTTAAGCCTCCTGCTTTATGCTTGGAAGTGAAGAGGCCAATCACAGCTGCCTTCAAGCAAATCTGGATCCCTTTGCTGTTCAGCATTGAAGATCAGTGGTTTAGAATGGTGTCAGTTAGGAGCCTAACAGAATTTGTGCATCTTGGCCTTTGAGTTCTGGGGAAGGGGGATCCCACACACTGTTACAGGCAATTCTCTGCTCTAAGTAGTGCTCACTTAGTAATTTAAGTGGAGACGTGATTCTTTGTATCCTTATCTATAGACTCAGGAAGGCATGAAAATGAAGGAGGGCTTTTTCCCTTAGATTTTTGGTTTTTACAGCATTCTCCTCTGCCCTGAGAAGCCAGTTTAAATCCATGTGTCTGTCCGGTAGGCGAATTTGGATGTGCATGTGGTAAAGGATTTGTTGTGTTCTTCTTTTGTGTTGTTTCCAGTAAAAATGTTTGAAAAGCCAACCGTGAACACAGAATTTAATGGAAGTGGTCATCTAGGGACCTGAGATGAGCTCTCTTTCGGGAAATCTGTGTAGGATGTTGGATTTTGTGCTGATGTAGTTCACATGAGTAGCACATGCCACATTCTAGATGAGGGAACAGCACGATTTGATCTTTCAACCCCCAGTAACAGTCTCTAGGTCTTCAGGTAGGAAGAAATTTCTGGTTTGGCCTCTTTCTGCTGCAGTGGGGAATGGATGATCTGGCTTCCACCCTTTCTTTCATAAAAGCTACTTGATTGTCTAGTGGTGGAAAGCCATGGAGAGATCCCAGCACTGCCGTCCTGCCTGCTTGTTTCCTGGTGTTGCCTGATTTGGTGTCAGTTTTCCACGTGTATGCTCAGCGTTGGGGAAGGCTGCTTTGATACATCTGCAGTGAGCGAGCAAGGGGAAGAGCAGTAATGTGACACACATGGTAAACAGGATCCAGAGCCTGCAGGCTAAAGGGTATGGTATGAACTCATCTTGATTAGCTTCGTGGTGTGGGTCCATCATCACTTAATTGGCTGCCAATAGCTTCCCTAATGAAGGATGATGGATAGTGCTCAGGGGCCTGCTTGAAGGGTCCAACCCATGAGAAGCAAGGATGCGTGCAGAAATATGGCTCTCACCTGGAAAGGCCATGGGAGGCGGAGCTAAAGCAGCATGGCAACACTCGGAGAGCCTGAGCGCGGACAGTTCCTCTTTTCCTTGCATCAGGATAAACATCAGTTGTCTTCCAAGGCAGAGATGGTAATTTCTGTGACCCTGCATGTGCTTGGCTGGTTAGGGTAACCATCTCCTGTTCCCAGCAGAGATGATCTGGTGTTTGAGAATGTTCTTTCTTGCCTTTCTCTGGTTTTGGTTAGCAAGTGTGCTTTCTCAGCCAGCCATTGACTTAACTTCTCCAAGCTGGAAGGTCTGAAAGGTCACTCGCACTCCTGCTGACCGGTCTCACTTTCTGATCTTACTTTGAATGATTTGTTGGGAGTTTGGAGTTCTCGGATGTCATAAAAAAAATGAAAACCTTCATAAGGCTGTGCAGATGAAACAAAATTGTTGTCTTAGCCCACACAGGGTTTTATGCAGCCTGGCAGATCCCTTCCTTGTAGCAATAAGAAAAGGATTTGGCATTTAACCTCTTGAAATTAAACCAGAGTGTGAACTTCAATAGTTCAATCTTATCAGGGCTTTGCTAGAATAACAAATTGGGGAAAAATGTAACCATGTCTCCAATGTGACCTTGGCAGCTCTGCCCCTGTGATGTGAGAGATTAGGTAACACTAAGCAGATGTCTATTTATTGTGGAAATAATAGTTATAAAATCTTTTCTTTCCCCAGTTTGTTTGCACTGCCTGTGAAAGATGTGACAGAGAGAATTGTGGTCTGCATGGAGCGCTCTGTAAGAGGCTGCTCTATTATGCTGAGCAGTAATTGCTCTTGGAGGTTTGAGTTATTGATCTATTGGTGGGGGTTCAATTTCAGCATAAAGACCTGTGTTCATGATTTAATTGGAGTGATTAATAACTCACTCGCAGGCTAGATGGGAATCGATACAGATTTCAAACAGCAGAAGTAGTACATTTTCTCTTGTAATGTAGTACTTGATGGTTTATTATTTGCTGTTGTTTGAATAATTAAAATCGTAAGATTCCTTGGTATATAGGAGTTTTGTCTGTTTAAAAACTTACATCTGGAGTTGAGTATTTGTGCTTGCTTTCACATTGGGGGCAGTTGTAATAGCTTATTTACCTTGTTGCTTGTGTGTCGCTCAGATTAGGTGTACAATATGCCATTGCACACAAAAAAACCCAGAACAAGACTAATGCTCCTCTAGTAGCAACTACAAGAAGCTTTACTAGTGCTTTATGGCCAGAGCAATAGAGTGGCTCTTACGTCAGTGGTTTTTAGGCATCCAGTATCTGCTTAGGAGCAGCACTGAGGAGATTTAACCCTGCAGCGTTTGATCCACCATTATAGCCTTAGATTAAAAGCCTGTATGAAACTTTCAATCTCATTACAACACCAGCATCCACAGTAGGTGCTTTAGCTGCAAATCCAGTTTCAGCTTTGCATTGAAATGTTGCCAGAAGCAGCATTGCTAGGAAAATGCAGTGTGACTTACTTTGGGGGGATTTGAATGGTGATCCTTCTTCCTTATGCTCTGGCCCCAATCCCTGTGTTTGGCACCCATTTTCATTCAGCTCCTGCAGCTTTGGAGTGTCATTGTGCCTGCTTACAGCTAACATGCCTGGATAGAGCATGGAAAACTCCCAAATCTCTAGGAATAAAACATCCCATTAAAGAACCATAAAGCAGCAAATCAGGTCCGTAGGTCTTAATGCTAAGGCTCTCAGTTTCTAGGGGAGGCCGTGAAATCTTTCTGTGCTCCAAGCTTTCACCGTGGAGGCTCTTATCTACATAGCTGGCTAAGGAGAACATTTAGCAGAGTGGTTTTGAATCTTCTTGACTTGCAGAGTCCAATAAGCTTTCTACTGGAAGTGCAGATTCCTGTATGTCAAATTAATCCTGATGACAACAGACCTTTTCTTTTTCATTAATGTTCACAGAGATGGTGGTATACACATGAGCCACAAACTGAAAACACTGATCCAGATGGAAGTGGTATAATTTTAAGTAAATGTTTCCTTAGATAATCACAGAATCACCAGGTTGGAACGGACCTCTAAGATCATCAAGTCCAACCCATGCCCTACACCTCAACTAAACCATGTCATCGAGTTCTACATCCAGTCTTTTTTTAAACACATCCAGGGATGGTGACTCCACTAATCTTTCCTACTGGTCCTGAAAGTACCAGAATAAATGTAAATTGGCCATGCTTGAGTTTTCAGTTGGGTGGGAAACTGTAATTGTACTGAGAGTGTAAGGAACTTGGCTGGAGTGGAGAGGAGCTGAGCCCAAAGCCCTTGGCTACATCAGCATCACTGTGGTGGTGGTGACCATGGATAAAGCTGATGCTGAGGAGTGCCCACAAGGGTATGAGAGAAGAGATGTCTCTGTGTGCTCCCATCATGAAGCTCATAGAGCATGTCAGCCTTCAGTCTTGGGTTTCCTGGCTTTGTGTTAAACATGTGAGATGCTTTCCTTGTCATGACTTTATGAAAATGACTTGAAGACATTTTACTACTAAACTTGGATGGTTCAGAAAGGAGCGGGGGGGG
>NDXB01008581.1:156499-191301 GCA_002631895.1 Agapornis roseicollis | reverse complement strand
TGGGGGGTAGAAAAGGGGGGGGGGGGGGGGGGGAAGACACCCTTGGATGTTAATTCTGAGGACTAAGCTGACAGCTTTTTGCCACCATTGCTTTCTTCTAGGTTGAAAAGCTGAAGGCTTGTTACAGCCCCAGCGTACAGCAATCTAGCAGGTTAAATGACTTGGGCAACACAGTTTATTAAAACTGGCAAGTGCTCGCTCCAGTTCTCTTCCTGAGAGTCAAGGCTGTCTGGGAGAGTAATTGATAGTGGCAGCTGTTCGGGGGGTGTTTCACATTGCAGCAAGACGATTTGACTTGACAGACAGCTCTGTACAAATGAACTGAGTGATAGGGGCTGGATCCAAACTGGGTTGCGGAGGAGCTCCCACTGAAAGCCATGAACAAAGCTCTGCTCCCTACATGCAGGCACTGCATTCGGCAGCACAGGTCCCAGGCCAGGCATGAGGGTTTGTGCTTACTCTCAGCTTACTTTCCTCTGTGAAAAAACACTGCAGTTACTTGTGAAACATCCACCAGAGGCCTGTGATGCTCTGAGGAGACCTTGTCACAGGAGAACATTTATTTGACACAACCTAACATGTGCAGTACACTGCTGTCACAATGGAAATTTGGCCTTTGCTTCACTATAATGTTAAAAATGGTTCACATTGTACACCATGGAGAGTTCCAGACAGCAATTTTGTGTACAAGTCCCAAGTCTTTATTTCTTAATCTGTTTTGCATTAAAATAGGTGGAGGATCTCGGTGTCCCACATATTGGGTAGCTTCTGTGTTGTAGCTCTGCTTGCCTTACCTTTACAGACCAAGCTAATTGTCTCATGTCTTAAGTACTGCTTCCCTCCTAAAATGCAGTGAAAAAGCGATCTATATAAAAGCAAAATCCAGCTAGGGATAAAGAATTAGCACTTAAATATTGATTTTCACTTGTAAGCGCTCTACCGGTGTCAGTGTTATCATTGCCAATGCAAAATGCTTCATTCTCTCTTGTGCTTATGTATGTTGCATGTCCACAATACATTATGCAGCGCTCTAAAAGCTCTGTTTCTTTAAAAAAGAGGGTTTATTGGCTTTCACTGAATACACTTCTGTAGTAATTTGCTGTAAAATCATACTCTTCTGTACTCATTCCCTGTGCTGATGGTTCAAAACTTGTCTCTGGGACTCATCAGCCAACTTTGAAATATTCAGCTTCTTGCCACATATGTCGTAATTCCGGTGGTGATGCTTTTGCAGTGTTTCTTGTTGGAATTCTAGTATGGAGCAGGGTTCATCACAGCCAACCTGGCCTGTGTCTGTTTTCAAGGATGTGTACAGGGTGAATAGATGGGCTGCAGATGGTGGTTGTTGTGTTTCTTGGGAAATTACCATTGGTAAAGATGCCATTGATGGATGTTGGAGAGGAATTTCTTTCTCACATCACCCCATCACCCTTGCTGTTTGAATACAACAAGGGAAACTGGAGAAAGACATCTGAATGACTCCACTTTTCTTTTTTCAAGAGACAAAGGAAAGGCGTGCAAGCAAGATTAGATTATTTCCAATCACATTGTACGTGTGTTGACAGTCCCCTTTCAGCAGCAACCAGCAGCTTGCAAAGAGCAAGAGGCAGGGCTGGAACTGCTGGTGCCCTAAGTACTGTTTGTATAACGCAGTAACTTCTTATTGGAGTTCTCAAAGCAGCCTTTACATGTTTAATCCCTTGCACTTGGGCTGCTGTTAATTAGCTTGAAAGCAAATTCCTGTAACAGAAAGGTTTAATTTGTGTCTGGGACTTTCTGTATTGTATTTAGCCTGTAATGCTGTGTAGTTATACCCAGGCAAGCATGTCGCTGTGTTCAGCCATGGGGATGGGCAGCACATGCTTATTCCAATCACACATTCTGAATTCACAAAGTTCATGTTGCATCCATGCTGATGATCTTTCAGGTTCAGTTAACTCCTTTTGAAACACACTTTTAGCAGCAAATTCAACTGTAGTAGACATTGGCATCTCCCTTACACTTCACTGTAAGAACTCTTGTTTTTACAGATGTACAGCAGCAGTAGCTGAAGATCTCTGTGCTTTTAAAAGTTGCTAAAAGTTTTCATCTTTGCCAGGTTAAATTGGAATGGGACGTAGCCCAAGACACAGAGATGTTAAAACTTTGCAACACTCCAGATGAAGAATCAGGCAATCAAGGAGGCAGGAATTACTAATCCCAGGTTGTTGTTATTTTTCTTGTTAGCGCAGTTTCAGCCCTTTCTTCACTATCTCTCCTGATCATCATTCATGCCTGTGAGATCAAGACATGTTTCACTGTCTGTTCATTTAAGAAAACAATGGAAGGAGTCCCTCCTCAATGGAAGGAGTCCAGAGTGTTTGGTTAGAAAATAAACAAAGTTGGCATGCTGAAAAGGGGTAGCGCTCTGCATGGTGGAGAACGGCAGATGTGATCCAGCCTTCCCATAGCATGGCTGAAACATGAATCATTGCAAATGTCAGATTTCCTGTGAAGGGACGAGCTGAACTGACATGCGTTCAGGTTTAATTAAGGTTGAATTATTGGAGCTGACTGTCAAGTCTTAGGCAAATTGGCTCAGCCTGTTATCATTAAGCACGAAAATTACTCTAGGACTTAGTAAAAATAAACATGTTTTTGCCTCTAGAACATTTAGGTGTGGTTTGATGGGCCTGTGTGTTTGTTGGGGCAGTTGTGCTCAGCTCCATCTGCTCAGAAGGGGTAGATGAGGAGCCAAAGTACAGAAATTCCTGAAAGGATCTTGATGAAACCTGATCCAGCATGCACAAAAAAGGAATATTTTGTTTCGTTCCTTGGGATATTTTCATATGTGGCAAGCAGTCAGCCCGGTCAGTTGGAAGAAACTTGGGCATACAAAAGTATAGTTTCTATAGGAGGGATAGTTGAGCATCCTACAGAGAAACTGCAGAGGTTGAGATCATGACCAAAATGGGCAACATCTCCTGTTAAAATCATTAACTTCCTGAGGGATTTCAGGGAAGGTAGCTCAGAGACGTCCATGTGAATGGGAAAGAAAATCTTGAAGAGGAGATTTTTGTGATAAGTATCATGATAAGGATCTTATTAAGTACCTAAGAAACCCTAAGGTAATTACAGCCTTCAAAATTCGTTGTTTCTTTGGTTGCACAGGGAAAGTACTCCTCTTGGTTAGCTACTGAGTGGTACTGGAAACAGGCACTGAACAGGTAGGAATAAGTGTTGATAGAAGTGTCAAAGAAAGAAGCTTGTCCTGCCTTTGTTCACATGTGATTCCCTTCACCTATTGCAGTTTACCCTCAAGTCAGCCACATGAAGCAGCTGCTCTGTCTTGTATTGCACCACAGCCATCAGAAGATAAAACAGCAGTCACCAAAACACCAGGATTCACCCACCATCCTTCCTGTGTGGTGACTGCGGTGGCTTGGGGATTTTGCTGTCTCTCACATGCTTCTCCATGCTTGCCTATGAATTCACACTGTATCTTTCCCTTCTCACTGCTCCTGCTTTTGCTCTGTGTGGCTACAAAAAGAAGATACTCAAACACACACTCATGCCTGTAGCTTTTCCGGGGGGGGAGAAGGCATTGGGCTATTTTCACTGTTGTCAAGAATGAAGCACAGGAAAATTTCAGTACTGCAACTTGAGAGATGCAAGTTAGCAGCAAAAAATCAGTCAGTACCCCTAGTACCAACTCATACAACCAGGTTGGCTGGTCAGTGCAGTCAGCATGGGAGCATGAGCTTTTGCTTGGAGAAAATTGCAAATGAAAACTAATGCAGAAACCACAGGGAATCAATAGTTGTACATAACACTGGTCAAACAGCTGCTTTTAATACAGGACTTCATTGATTTGTTTTGGATCAAATTGATTTTATACTCAGCTGATTTTTGTGGTGCCAGTGTATTTTCAATATATACCAGTTGTCTACATTGCCTATAATGACACAGTAAGTTTAACTGTAGGAAGAGGCCTGTTGGATGGAAAGAACTAAGAGGCTCTCAGGAAACTTACGAATGAATCAGGAATTAAACCAACTTCTTTTAATGAGTAGCTCCTGAAAAACAGTGGGATCTACAGCTGTGGGATCCACCTCTCAACTGCCAAGTGTTCCACCAGTGGCCCACAACAGACTCAGTAATATCAGGCATGGGAAAGCGATACTCATGTCATCTTTATCCTACTGCCAGGCTGAATACGAGGCTCTCAGGAAACCTATGGATGAAACAGGAATGAAACACAATTGTTTTTAACGGGTAACTCCTGAAAAACAGAGGTATCTACGTTGAGCATCCAAAATGTCTAGTGTGAGGATTCCTGACCTGGCTAGTCAATGGTAATTTTTCAGTTCAGGAAAATTTACAAACATAGGTAACATTATAAAAAATAACAGTGCACAAGAAAAATCTATTTTAGAAATCAATTCTTTGACACCTTAAATAACATTGGAACCAGGTCTGGGTACATCTCAAAACCAGGGTACCTGTGATTCATGATCTCATATTTGAAAAAGAAATTCACTGGAACACGAGTTAGCCTTATATTTGTTGTAGGGAATAATATAGGACCTCCAGAGATTGTGTCAAACCTGTGAAGATGTATAAGGTGCTGGAAAGTACAGGGTTGATCATACTTGCGGCCAGCCAAAGCGCTAGTGTTTGGAAAGACTTCTGTTCCTGTTATTTGTGAGTTTCAGGCCATAAGTCCTCAGCCTTCTTCAACTGGTAAATACAGTTCATATATTTCCATTCATTCTTTTTTCACATTCCAAATTTATACAGATTTGTTGATTGATTGATTGATTGATAAAGGAAATGGTACAATGGTGAGTGTGCAAGCAGAGCCAGCTGCACTGTGGGAAACTGCCTTTCATCTCAAGGAAGGAGATGCCATCACCACACAGGCATTTTCTGTACAGAAGGCAAGCAGTTGTGCTACAGGTTCTGATTGATCCCTGTCCTCACCTAACACCCGCAGGGTGGTGTTCAAGTCACCCAAGCAGCAGCAGTGATGACTCTTGGCCTCACATAGGTTGTGTTCTCAAACGCCTGGTTAGAGCATCTGCATGGCCAGAATTAGCCTGTGGTGTGTGTTGCCTGTTATTTCCACACCTCCTACATCAGGAACTGGCTCAGTCCTTCGATGAGAAGGGAAAATTTCAAAGGTGGAATTTGTTCGTGAGGGTGTTGGGAGCATGTTAATGAGTGTAGGTAGCATCTCTTGCATGTCTGCAAGCCAGCTAGCCACAAACAGCCCTCAACACGTTTTTGGTGGACAATAGATGTATCCTAAAAGTCAGATTGAAGTGCTGTGTATGCAGTGGAGTGTATGCATGTGAAACAATACTAGTTCTTGTAACCCATGAACAGCTTGTCTTGTAATTGTAGGTATTTGTGCACACAAGGATACACAGATAATGTCAAAAATGGTGTCATAATGGGAGTTGAATCATGTTCATGTTGGTCCTTTCACTTGTCTTTGACCTTTTGGATACTGCTTGATCTGAAATACCTGTCTGTTCCTCCCATTTTCCTTTCCAGCCCTTTGGGCTGCTTTGTTCAGCTTAATTTGAAGGGAAAAAAAAAAAAAAGGAAATACTTGGCATTGTAGTCTGAGTAATTCCATATGGAATTCTTACTGTAGGTGCATTTTGCAAGTTTGCAGCATTCCTGATAGTTTTGGTATGCTGTGCATACAGGCATGTGCAATACTTACAGTGAGCAGGAGTATACCTGGCTGCTCACTGCACTTCTGACTAGATTTTTCCAGCCTTTTCTGTTCCATTCTTCCAAGCAAACATGTGGCCAGGGAGCAGCAGTGACGTGGCTTTGCTGCCAAACTGTCCCATCCTTTGTTACACGAAGATTCCAGGTAGCCTCCTCCCTAGAAGCCACATGGAATTATCATGAATGATTAGTACTTGGGTCTTGGTGCATTGTAGCTGGAGTTGAGCCTAAACACAGTGTAGATTATCTTGAAAGAGTGTTGAGAAAATGAAATGTCTTCATGATCTTGTGTTTCTGAGCTCATTAACAGCCTTAAAACTTGATTTGAGCAGGAAATACTGTAGCAGCAACTTGAGATAGGTTCGCACTCCTACTGTATGTAACCTTGGGACTCTGTAGAAGTCAAAGAGCTGTATATTCATTGTATGAATGCATTTGTTTAATGACGACTAAGTGTCTTGCACACACACACACTAATGAGTACTGTAGACCAGCCAGTCAAGGACAGCAGAAGGACAGACACATACACATCCATCTTGTAGCAGCAGTGCTCCCACGATGCTCCCACGAGCTGAAACATGACTTGTTTTCTCAGGCATATGTTCTACCAAGCAGAGAAACAAACACAGACCTTTCAGCATGTGCTTTGCTCTTTTTCTTGTTGCTCTCTAAGGTCCCACCTTGAATGACAAGCCAGAAGCAAAAGCAGCCAATGTCCCAAAGGTGTCTGGGCTAGAGCGGAGCCGGGAACTGAGCACCGACGTGCCCTTCGCCCTGCCTATTCCCAGCCCCCAGCCAATAGCTGCCGTTGTGACTTCTACTTCCTCAGCGCCCACATCAAGTGCCAGAGCAAGCCCACTGTTGAAGAAGGAGCCAGTGATTTCAGCACCAGCACCACCAAGGCTCACGCCTCAGCCGCAGCCTCGGCCACAGTCACAACCTCAACCTCGGCCGCAGTCGCAGCCTCAGTTAATACCTGAGCTTCGGACCCAGCCTCCAAGTCACATCCCTCCACCTCTCAACTACCAAGTGCATCACCAGGTGGCCCACAACGGACTCAATAATATCAGGTATGGGAAAGGGATACTTATGTCATCTAGCCTGTCCTGGTGCTGTTTCAAATGGGTTAGAAATTGCTGAGAGGCAGGACAAGCACTCTGTCTGTATAAGATGCTGCAGGTTTTAGATACTGGACTTTCTGACTCCACAGGCTGGATTTTCCAGCAGTGGTGGATAACTATTTGAAACATGGTGATAAATTCTCCCTTTCTAGGAAAAAGGCATCTGTAACCAGGGTTACACGTGGTTAAGGTTGAACTTTTATTGTCCAGTTTCCGGTGGAGTTTCACAGTGTCTTGTTTGAGCTGACTAATTCATGCCTTAGAAATTTAAGGTGGTTATAGTTTGACCAACTCCCTGGTTTCATATCAAGAAAGATTTCCATTGAAGTAGGTTTGTTTATGGTTATCAGAGGGGTTTTTTTTTTTGTTCACCAGCATCAAAAGAGGGATATCGATATTGAAAAAAGCTGTGTTCCTTAGAATAGGGCTTCCGTGTAGGCTAGGAAATCTGCTTCAATCTGACACATTCAGATGTAGAAGGAGGCTTAGCTTCACTGTTTAAATTGCCTCCATCCAGTAAGCAGGGTAGGTGAAAATGGTATGGATAAAATGTTTCTAGAGGAAAGAGTTTAGCCAGTTGACTGGAACCAGTCTTTATGCTGGTACAGAAAACACATCTTGCCTCCCAAACCAGAACCAGGCTAGTTTAAACAAGATGAAAAAATTGATTTAAAACATAGTACTTGGCCACACAGGGGTCAAAATATGAATTGAGAGCTGCCATTAATGTGTATTTCATAGTATCCTGCATACTGATTTTAACCTGTAAATGCCACCACAAAATAAATTATTAATAATATTGCAAACTATTCAAGATATGTCAGAGGTTTAGATGGCAACAACTAATTGCTGTGATGGGAATTACACTAAATAGTAACTGCAGTGGTAGTGCCTTTCTCCCCAGAAAAACTTCAGTCACTCACAATGGAGTAATAATAATAGAAGAAAGTGTAAAATACAAAATTATTACAAGAAAAAATTATTAAGATGGTGTGTGTATTTGCATGCTTGTGAATATAACTGCACAGCATGCCACAGCGTGTTCCCAGAGTCACTCACACTATGCAACTGTGTGTACCCAGAGCCATAGAAAAAGGAATTGAAATAATTGCGTTGTATGATCACAAGGACACACATGGCCACTCCAAGGTCATCAGAGGCTAAATAAAGGTGGAAAATTCAGCTGCCTCTGTGGCCTTCATCATTATCTCATAAATAGTTCCAAGGATTGTAACTTGTTCAAGCACCAGAGGAAACATCACTCTGGAGATCCCAAGCCCCGTCCTGCCCTGCTGGAGAAGTTCACTGAGATTTGTTAACGTCACCACTGCCATTATGAAAAACATAAGCTTGGGGAGGTCAGGGTTACATTGTTGTGTTGTTTCTGGTGGTACATTTCTTGCACTGTTTCAGTCTTGTAACACACTGTCTGTCTTTCTCCCCTCTCTTCCCCCCATCTTTTTCTCTCTGCAGCCGGAGCAGCAGTGCTAGCAGTGCAACAAGCATCAGCCTTCCGAAGCACCTTCCCCTGTCGCCCCAGATTCCTTCACACCATTCCTCCGGCCCAGCTCTGCCCCTCTCCATATCTAATCTTGCTACCTCGCACTTCTCTCTCAGATCGCAGACCCAGCACCAGCACCATCCGGCCATGTTCGCCACCCCACCTACGCTGCCACCTCCACCAGCGTTACCTACCAATAGCCTCGTGATACCAGGTCACCCTGCAGGTAGGTTCCCTTCTTCTTCCAGGGCTCATCTGCTGTGCATGTACTGGAGGGTGTTGAGAGATGGGCTGGCTGGTGGGCAGGTAAAATATAGTGACACAGACCCCTCCAGAGGCAGTGTGTACTGGAACTGGGAGAGCTTGTGAAACAGGTAGGAGGCTTGGACATGCTTTACCAGATGAGAGATTTCATGTAGACAGCACTGTAGCTTCCTGTAAGAAGTCTCAAAACACTGTGGCATTCTACAGTCATCAGACATTTTTTATGTTAAGAAAGGACTGAAGTACAGTTTTCCATTCTCCCTTTCTTTGTCCCCACTAATGACAGCTCTGCTGTTAGAAATTACTTGAAAAAACTTTCTAATAATGCCAGAAAGCTGTTGTAACTGAACAACTATTCCCCCCTTAGACAAGCAGCACATCCTGCTGGCAGAGCAGGATCCTCTGCCTGCTGCAGCATGAAGTCTCTGTGTGCCTGTGGCTCCGTGGCCTCTCTGTCTGAGGCAGAGACAAGCTGACAAGCTCTGCTGTTCAGCTCTCACTATCTTTGCACCCTTTAAAAACATTTTCTTTGTTCACCCTGGCTCCCATTCTATTGTCACTTCTGCCCTAAATGCCCTGTTTATAGCTTATCCATTAGCCTACAGCTGTCCCTGGAAGAGACCCTGGCAGCTGGAGACTTCCCTGCAACTTTGACTTGCTGGGGCCTCCTTTTGATCTGGCATTTGACTCCACAACTAACTCAGCAGGGATTTAAACAGGACAAGCATTTCGCTTGCTTCCTATGAAGCCAGTTAAAGGAATAAGGAGAGGGCAGATTTGCTGTGGAAAAATGTGATGGCCTTGCATCCCCTTTTTTTTTTTGTCCCAGGAGCTAAGTAATGTCCTGTTACTTATAACTGCTTCTTTAAATGAAAGAAACATGTGAACTGGCCCAAAGCAAGCTCTCAGAACATTGATAGACAGAAGTGCTTGGGTTTCCAGCCAGAAACAGGACCACATAGGCCAAAGCTGCTGGCTTTCACAGGCCCTGGCACCATCTAGAATTTCAACCACATGGCTGGGAAGATGTTGGCAGCGCTGTGGGAGACCTATTCATTGCTTCCCCTCTTTAAGGCAAAGGACTACTGTGATGGAGGCTTTGAAAGTACTGCAAAAGGAAATAGCAGTGCGCTCACTAAAAGCGTGATATTGCAGTCACTGAAAGCAAGTATGTTTTCACCATTAACTTCAGGAGGTGCAAGATCAAGTGACCTATTCACATTCAGCAGCTTGCCAGGAAACTGTAACAGTCTTGCTCCTACTAAAAGGGTTTCTCCTGCAATTTAAGCAGGAGAAGCCTAAGTTAGTAGAGAGAAAGGTCTGGGCGTCTAACCCTGCAGACAGTGAAATGCCTCTTGTCTGCATTATATGAAATGCCTGCAAACTGGCACATCATAAAATCAATACTGAGTGCTGCAGAGCCAGGAGCTTCTGTTGTCATTCCCATAAAAGTTTCTTAAAAGCAAACAATATTGCTAAGCAGCCCTGAAGAGCTAGGACCCAACTGCCGCTAGCAACAAAGTCCTTGCTGTACCATTTGAGTGCATGTGTGCTCTCAGTAAAAGCGCAGCTTAGAAAAGCCATCAGGAGAGGGTATGGCCCTTTGAAGTCCCTTATTGTCATCTTTTCTCCACCCACTTTAGAAGAAAATGCTCTTCCTTTAAATTTACTTTGACACACTTGTTGGTGTTACAGAGAAGAGAAGCAGGGCTCAGAGCTTCTGCGTTCACTGATTCAGATTCAGGTCTTTGAATAACAGGAATGTACTTCTGGTGGTGTTTCTTCCCTTTGAAACCTAAAGCTAATACAAGTAACTTAGGAGCAACCCTTGTGTGGGCTGCTGCCCTTTACTCAAGGGCACTGAAGCTGGCCCTCATGTAGGATACGTAGAGGAAACAGAGGTCTTTGTGTCTTATCTTCTGCACATGACAATACCTAGCAACATCAGCAGGGTTAATCTTTTTCTGCCATGCCCACCTCATGTGTGCACACAGAGCAGTAGTGTCTGGACATCCAAAAGGGCTGCTCAGTTGCTCAGCTCCTAGTTGTGTTATTACATAGCCAGACCTGGTGGACAAGGCATCACTGGCAGGCACAACAACTCAGTTCTGATCTTGACATTGCCCAGAGCCCCTCACAGAGCTGCCTGTTACTGTGCAGTCCCATCCTTACTATGAAGCAGCCACCTCTCCCAAGTGCCACACTGCTTCTCCAAACATCTCCAGCCTTTTCTTCTCCTGACAAAGGCCAAAGTTGTGGTACAGGGCTATGGGCTGGAGCCAGCTGCAAATCTATCAGTCTGACTTCAAGTCTCTTAAAGAAATTGGATATCAGAGCACTTACAAGTGCCAGCTTGCTTTTATCTCTCCCTCCAGAAAAGTGGATTATCTTGATGCTAACAGAAGGATTCAGTTTCTTTAAGTCATGCCAGATTTAAACTGCGTAAACACACACACACATGAGATAATACTCATATTCTTTAAAGAGGTTAGGGTTTGGACCTAAGTGCTTTCAAGCCTAGTTACTATTTCTTCCTTGTTTGCTTGCTCCATTGTAGGCTCTTTTTCTTTAGTGCCTCAGGCTTTAGTATCATGAGCCTATATACGTTCTGCTTTTATATTAATTATTATAAAGATTGTAGCAGTACACAGTAGTTGCTTTTAGCAGTACATGTATTACTGAAAAGCACCTAAAATTTGCTTTCAGAATTTACTTTTAATAGGATGTAGGCTTCTAAGTGGTAGTAGAGACCTTGAAGTTCCCCATCAGAGTGCCTGTTTTTATAGATCTTAACCATGTCACTTCAGAAGGTGATTGATTTAGATATTTCTAATGTTACTCTAGAAAATTTAAGTAAAAGAAATGCCTGTAGAGCATGAAATAAAACTTCAAAGCACATGTATTCTTTCACCCATTTTATATTCAGTGCTGTAGTTTAAAAAGCGGTCTTAAACTGAAAGAAGTGGATTCATGTAAATTTAGAAGCAAGTGGATCAGTCAGGACTGGGTGGATGTCATCCACAGCTGGTTACAGAGGTTGCTCTTAGCTTAGGAAATATATAACACATTGGGTGCTGATTCCTGTTTGAAGTTCTTAGGCAAAAGCACAGATGGATTTAATTGATACCACCCAACATTCTGGGGAAGTGGACTTTGGAATTTGTCCTTACTGTCTTCAGTCACATCATTTCTGTCATTTCTGACATGCTGGTATCTTCCACTGCGCTAAACATCAAATTCAGTGCAGGTTTTTCTTCCAGAGGAAGATGCTGAGAAGAGTCACATGTAATTTTGTTCCTGCAGTTGTTGCAGCCCTGAGCCAGTTCAGTGTTTCTCCTCTTCCCAATGATCCTCCTCCATATTTTCTCACAGGAGAAAAGCCTGGAGGCAAGGGCAAAAAAATATGATTATAACTTGGTAGACATTTAGGAAAGGACTGCTTGGTATTTAGAATCTCAAAAAAAAAAAAAAGAAACCAAAACAAAGAAGGCCCCAATTTGTAGGATGGATGTTTTTGATCACTGTGTGCATGTCCTGGTCTGAGAAGGGGGAGGATGGTACAGGCCAAGCAGGTAGCTTCCAGCCACCCAAATCCATGGTTATGTCACCGCATTGTAGATCTTGTCACAATTTCACCCCTTTAAGTACATATATTAGAGTTTAACACGTGCATTAGGCCACCATCCATTTTCAGTGTACACGTGTGCTTCTGCCTTTCACACCTCCAAAGGAAACAGGTCAGTATTATTCATTTTAAAGCGAGCCATAGTCCTCAAGGGCGCTCCCCAGCATCTCGCTGGCATGGGAAGGTCTGGCCACTGTGGCCGCAAGACTGGACCTCCGAGGTCCGTTCCTGGAGGCACCTAGGAGCCATTGGCCGGCAGGCAACAGGGAGGAGGAGGAGCATCCCTTGGGAGCTGCGCGGGGGGTGGGTTGGGGGGCGGCGGGCGGTGCTTGCTGAGCCCCCATGATGTTTTCTGCTGTGATGACTCATGGTGTTCTCTCTTGTCTTTAGATACCAGCCTGTTGATATCATTCAACCAACCAATCATGTATTGCCAGCCTCATTCGGGGATTCTGATTGGTACTTTGTCACAGGCATCTCTCTTACCTCCACCAATGAGTCCTCACGTAGAAAACCACCACAGCATGACCTGCAGAAACAGGGAATGCCAGGTGAATATTGACTCTTTCTCCTCCGTCTTTGTGGTACTCACGGGCCCACGGGCCTCTGTGTCTTTTTTTTTTCTCTCTCTCTCTCCTCTAGATCACGAACTGCTCAGGCAAGAGCTGAACAACCGGTTTTTGGTTCAGAGTTCGGACCGGGCCGCTGCCTCACTTGGCCCGGTGCCGCTGCTGAGAGCGGAGTTTCACCAGCACCAACACACGCATCAGCACCAACACACCCACCAGCACACATTCACTCCTTTTCCATCCAGCTTGCCCCAGACGCCGCTCATGCCGCCCTCTGCACCTCCCATGGTGCGTACCCCAGCCCAAAATGTGAGGATAAGTAGAGCATCTCTGGTCAAAAAGCCTAACCCACTCTTGTCAGACAAAACCCAGTCCTCTGCATTTCAGCCAGGTGTGCTGTCCCTGACCTTCTGACTGGAGGCCTGGACAGACAGGCCCGGCACTCCCAAAGGGATCCCTTTTCCATCCAGAGCCTCCACGCTGAGTCTCTGGATCTGCTACGCTGCTACCCATGAGCAGATAGCACACCCATGAGACAAGTCCAGAGTCCCTTTAGTTTCCCTTTTTGTGTGTCCTGCTGTGCATTTCTATTCTCCCTTTCCCAGAGCCAGGTGCCATGACACCAAAGCACCACAAGATCCATGGCATCTGATGTACCAAACACAGTCCCCACAACTGTTGATTGTGGGGCAGACCATACTTGCTTACCCAGACTATACTTACGCTCACCAATGCAGCATCTCATCTGATACGAGTTTTGTCCTTCTTCCTCCTAATCCCTAATCTATGTCAATTTTGGCATCAACAAGCAGTCATTTATGTGGGCTGGTTCTTCTTGCAGGAGAGATCCTTCTGGCCATGTCATAAGCGTTAGCGTTTTACCATTGAATTTGCTTGTAACACAGTGGGACTTTGCTGCAGCTGTTGCAGAATTGTTAGAGGTCTGCCACAAATGGATTTTGTCAGTGCTTTAAAACACACTCTCCTCATTTCTGGCAATTACTTTGTGAAATTGAAAGAACAAGATTTAGCCTTTTTCCCTCCTCTCAGTTTCACACTGTGTCCAAAATGTGGAAATGACCCTCTTCTGCTAAGGCCAGCAAAAGCCAAGAGTAACAATGAAAGCAGCACTGGGGAAGAACTACCAAGGATTCAAGGAGGAGAATGTTTCTCACTTTTCTTTCCCACTGCTGAGTGCCCAGTGACATTCTTGGGTTGTAATCTGTTTAGCAGCAAGGCAATTGGAAGTAATATCATCCACCCAGAATCCAGCCCCAGGTGTTTGCTCAATGTACTTGTATGTAAACACCTTCCCTTCTCTTCTTGGTCTATGTAAAACACTCTTAAATCTTTCCTCAGAAACCTCCTCTGTTATTTAAGAATCATGATATCTGATCCTGTGAACAGCTCCCTCCCCTCCCACCCCTGTCCTGTTGATGTCAGTCTTCATACCAAAAACAACTTGCAAGGCTCCTTTGTTATATTTCACTCACATCTTCTTATATTCCACTAGATCAGGTCTGCTAATCCCAACACCAGAGAAGAGTGTTGAAATTTACAGCTGCATGTGTTTGGTAATTTATGGTATTTACACTGGAGGGGACATGGCTCCAGTAATAACTGTAATTAATGAAATTACAAATCTGCTCTCCTGCACATAGAGGAGTGTGAAACAGCAGCTGACTTGCCAAATAAGCAGCTTTTCATGGGGTCCTACAGCTCCCTTCCCTGCCTTTTCCCCACTCCCTCCTCCCCAGCAGAATGCACGTACTGTTCAAAAATGCAATGTATATATGCTTTGGTTTTGTTTCCAAGGTGGTACAGGACAAATGGTCATAAAAATAAATACGGGGCACAGACTGTACACATGGAGGTGTTAAAACCCCATGCTGGAAGGGAAAACGATAGCAATCATCTTTTCTCTGGGGTGCTCTCTCTTCTGCAGGGTTGGGGGAATATGGAGAGGCTTGTGCATCCGGAGCAATTAAGACCTATTCCAAATAATTTTGGCACTTACAGGAACTCAGGAAATAGGGAATTGGTATTGGTTGCCCCGCAGCAGAAGCTGGGGTCTAGTGGAAAGTATTTCCTACCTTCTAGTGTGTGATGTAGTTCAGTGTTCAGGGGCAAGTCCCAGAGCTGGACCTGGAGCTGAACTTCACTGTGTTACACTGCACTGCAGCTGTCAGGACTGCTCTCTTCATAGTGAAGGATCCTCTTCATGTAGTGCCTGCAAACAGGGTTCTGCAGAGGTGCTCGGCAGCACCCAGCACAGCCCAGGGGCTAGCACCTTTGTGTCTCCGTTAGCTTTGGGAAGTCAGTTCTGCTCTGTTAAATGCTGTGCAGATGGGCTGTGATGTTTATCTGTGTTGAAATCCTGATGTGTCCACTACTATTGAAACCAGACTCACGTGTTTCCTTTTTTTCTCTTTTCTTTCCAGTTTGACAAGTACGCTCCCAAATTAGACAACCCTTACTTTCGACATTCCAACGTGAGTGCTTACCTTTCTAGGTGGTGTCTTTGTTAATGGTTCTGCTTGCACTTCTTTTGCTTGTTTTCGATTGATCAGTAGTGGTTTGGTTCATTCATTTCTAAAGCTCTTTTTCTGTCTTGATTTATTTATTTCCTTTTTTAAGGTACAAAATTTTCTTTGGGCTTTATTTTTTTTGTTTTTTAACTTTTGCCTACTGCATTTTTGCTGCTGCAGCTCTATATGGCTGTGCCTGGGATGGCAGGGAATGCGCACAAATGGCTAAATCAGTGGTCATTGCAGTATCTTTGCAGCTGGTGCTTCTCACAGTGCCGCAGCCTGGAGTGCATGGCTCTCTCACAAGATTTTGCTCAGGTCACAGGAGTAAGTCAAACTGGTGGTTTCTTCCTGGTGCTCCCCACTGCTCCAAAGCACAAAATCTACATGTTCTGGGACTTGTGAAACTGCTGTGTAAGCTCAGGAGAGGCCTAAGCAAAACTTAACCCAGCCTACACAACTACAAGGTGGTGTGCATGTTGCCTGTGGTTAGCGCGTAATGCAGCATCTTGTGGTTCTTTTTTGCTTTGACAATTAAAGCAGGGCACATTTCAAAACGGGGTCAATTTGTTTGCTGCTGCAGAAAAATGCAGAGTTAAGAAGAAGTGAACATAAAACCCAGATTTTTCTGATTCCTCTAAAAATGGTGAATGAATGCTCTGTGCTTCCCGCAATAGTCCACCAGTTTTAAAGGCACACTTGTTCAACACCATCTAGATAATTCATCAGTTGAGCACATTTTCCAAGTTTTGGCTTTGCTTTCACAAATTTTGAAAGCAAATTCAGTGTGTATTTTCACCGTGGCACTTGTTCAACACAGTACTATTTTTGTGTGTGCCAGGATTGGCACCTACCTCCATTATTGTTCAAGTTGTCCTGTGACATAAGCATCTCTTTTTCTTTTGTAGTTCTTTCCAACCTATCCTCCAGCAATGCCTGGAATGCCACCCATGCTTCCACATTCAGGTCCCTTTGGGTCACTTCAGGGAGCATTTCAACCGAAGGTACAAACTTCTTCTTCTGAAGGCTTTGTTCTTGTACTGTATTCAGAGTCGTGTCTCTGGTGATTTTGTAGCATGTGATTTAACTAGCACAAGTGCAGCACAGGGTTGGAATTGATCACCCTGCAGACCTGTGAGCATCCTCTGCCTATAACAGCCAACACTTTAGGCATTTTGCCTTGGCACTACAGATCATTCCTTGGAAAAGGATACAGTGGTTCACTCAGGAGGTCAGTTGAAGGAGAAGCATACAGTCAAATGCTTTATTTGAGTGAAATATTTATAGCTAATAATAGACCAAAGAGTCTCAAATTGTTTTATAAATTTAATGGTCTGAGATTGCAGAAGATAAACTGTGTTTATTCCCAGAAAAAAAAAAAAAGATAAATTGACTGTATAAGTGTGGGAACAATAGGGAGAGACTGCTGTAAGTGGGTAGAGCAATTTCAGGGAGCTGAATCTTTATTCCCAGCTCCAACACTGTCTGACCTTGGGCAAGTCGCTTAAATCTTCTGTTCCTCAGCTTCCTCCTCTATAAAGTTGATCTTGCAGTGGGTTTTATAAGGGTTGATTAATGCCTGCAAGCTTCTTTGAGATAGTGTGTTTGAAAGGTGCACTGCAACTGTAACGTGTCATTATAACTAGCACTGATTGGCATTTGGAAATGTTGCCATGATAACCACCATTTTTGACAAATTCTGTGGTGTGCACTGCTTTTTTTTTTCCTCTCCTTAACATGTTCTTTTTATTAACTTATTTTTGAATGTACAGAAACTGTTAAATCTTTCCAAACAAGAAATATGCATTGTATCTATGTAATATTTGTTTGAAAATGGAGCATTTACTCCATTTGTAAGGTGATGTGTTTGGTTTCTTTACATTCTGTGATTTTAAAGATTTCTTATCTTGAACTGCATTTCCATAGAGCTTTGCTGCTGTGTCAAAAGCCTGGAAGGAGCAGCACCGTAGCCAGGCTGTTTCTGTTTGCATTTGGAGGGTGATTTCTGTAATCACACCAAGCAGGGCTGTGGGGTGTGCTTCCCTCCACAGTCTCACTGACATCAGTGGAAGTCAGTAGCTAGCAACTGCTGCAAATAAGGCCTCTAGCAACCTTCCCACTTCATATTTTTAATGGAAGCTGGAGTATTCCTCAGTGTCTATCAGATCAGATTTTCTGGATACGTTGCAAAAAGCTCTAAAATGGCTTTTTTCAACACTAGTTCTGTATGAAGTAGCTACAGGCATGGAAAAGTAGTTTCATTGAATCAGAGGGAGCAGGAGGGACAGAACATAGCTATCCCTTGATGGAGTTGCCTGCCAGTGTTAATTGTTGCTATTCTTGCAAGGGATGCCAGGGAGTCCCTACAGACCCTGAGGTGTCAAGGTGTGAACTTGACTTTCCAAGCAAAGGAGCTGCACAGATATGGTGGAATTGGCAATTTTTTGCTGATGTGGAGATAGGCTTCAATTTTGCCATAAGGCTACTTACTGTTAATGAGGAGCTTCTGATACAACAAAAGCATGTTCTTCTGGTTTCCATCTTCATTAAAGAGCTTTATAGATACCATCTCACTGTAAAATGCCATTAGACCAAAGAGAAGCAGTTACATAGTGAGAAAGAAAGAGACCCATTACATTTTTAAACAGTTCTTAGTGCTGAATTATAACTAGCTTTTAATTCATTTTAATGAGAGATGTGCAGGGTATGTGCTAGGTTGAGTTTAAGCAGCACAAGGTCATGCTCTGGTGCCATGGTTAATCGCTACTATCACTTGATCTCTATACAGTGCCGTGTTTACATGCAGTCTAACATCTGAAAAAAAAAAGAGGGATGGGTTGAAAAATGGATCTGCCACTTTGGCACATTATTTTCCAGTTTCCTAGAGGAAACAGAGCTGAACAGCTGGGTATAACCACTCTAGTCATCATTACTGCTTCATTTTTCCATGCTCTCCCTCCCAAGCTGTTTGACTAAAGGCTTCGTAATCGCTACAGACCTGATGATGTGGTTTTGGCACACTGAGTCCTGCACTTTTTGCTTTTCAAAGCAGAGGTCTTGGTTTTGTTTTTCCCCTTCCCATGTCAGTTGCCTACAGCTGTGCATGTTAATCCACTGCACATAAATCCAGGCTGACGGTAAACTTCTCACTGAGTGTCCCGAAGGCCGTTTCTCACAAGCTAAGAACTTGAAAAGGTCAGAAGTATTCAGTTTACTTTGCTGGAGGAAGCATTCATGTCTTTCTCCAGGGGACAAAGGGACAGGATGACACCATGCTATTAACATGTTGTGATCTTAAAGTTCTTGCTTGTATGATAGCTGTAACTTCTTTGCCACCTTATATATACCTCAGCTGTCAGACAGCCCCTGAGAGCACAGATCTGTCTGAGGAGTCCATAGACTTACCTACACACAAAAGTTCTCTTTTTAATGAGCCTGAAAGTTACATAGCTTTAGACAAAGCCTGTCTTTCTTCCCACCCCCATGATTATATTCATGGCTCATACAGTTTGACTGTTTGAAATCTACTGTAATTTGACCTAAAATGTGAGTGAAATAATCTCTTGGGGAGTAAGGTTTAACCCCTCTGCACTCAGCTGTGTGGAGGCACCAGCTGCAGTTGCTGTGGGAGTGGGAGATGGAGGAATGCCAGAGTGAGAAGATGAATGAGTTCTTAGGGATTGTCTAGGGCAGGGCAGCAGGTGGGATTCAGAGGAGGAACAGGGATTCATTCAATGGAGTGTTTAATTTTTGCTGGAAAATGATGGGATAAACAATGCAAAGCTATAAAAGACCCACAAGCACCTTCTAAGGTTTCTCATTTTGCCTTGTCAAAGCAAATAGATGGGCTGTTGCCATTTTAGCCTTTGTGTTATCTAGCCCCAGTTGGAGAGGGGCTGCAGTCCAGTAGGTATAATATGGGACTAGGATGCTTGAGTTGTTCCAGTTCCTGACTGCTGTACTGATTGCTGCCTAAAACATGGAGGAAATCAGTCCACCTCTCATTCTCTGTCCTACTGCCTGCCTGTTTTGTCTAAAGAACAAGCTTGGGGGGCAGGGACTGTCTCTTCCCATCTACTTGCATACTACATAGCACAATGGGGTTGTGATTTCACTGGGGCTTAGGGGTGCTGCTGTAATACTCTTACTGCTGCTAAAGAATAATAGATGACATGGTGGTTAAATGCTGTTGGCTGTCAGTAAGAGATAACATTTAGCACTAATGTAGCAATATGCGTGTTCAAAGCACAGTACAAACATGGACTAATTAATGCCATTAACATCAGATAGAGATGTTAAATGTACCGCTGGTGTGATACAGTATTATTCATGCTCTATTCTTGTCTTTCAGACTTCAAACCCTATTGATGTAGCAGGTAGACCAGGCACAGTCCACCATACACTGCTGCAGAAGACTCCAGGGGTAGGCAACCTTCCTTTCAGCTTATCTGGATTTACAGTAAACACAGTGGTTGCTCATAAAAAAGAGAGCAGCTGGTGAGCAAATTTGCCTTCTAGACTCAGAGCAAGCAGTCAGGGCAGAAGTTTCTTTTTCTGATGAAACAACAGTAGCCTCCACTGGTTGTGAGTACAGAGAGATGTATTGACTTTTTCAAAGTCATAGGGAAATGGGGCAGGAACCCCCTTCAAGGTCTTTCCCCTAAGCATTGCTTGGAGCATAGTTTTATGTGCTCCATTTCAGAATGATTATAAGGTACAAGAAAAGCACTCACACTGTTCAGTTGCTGGCATGAAGCTGCTTTGTTTATCGTAAAATTCTGCTGAGTTTGGTGCAAGAAATGAAAGAGAAGTTTTAAGCCTTCTTTAAACCCTTTAGGTTTCTTGTGTCACGGGGGACTTCTCTGGAACGTGGCTTTTTAAATGCTTTTACTGTTTAGAGGAAGGAAGTTCTCCGCCTGCTGGTATATTGGATAGTTTTAGAAAGGCTGATTGTTTTATTTCTGCTTTTTCCCTAGGTGTCAGACCCTTATAGGCCTCCAGTAAGAGTAAGTAAGGTTTGTGGGGGATTTTATATACATGTATGTACACACACTTCAAATATTGTGCATGTGTTTCTGAAATCTAGCATGCCCAGTAGAAAATGTCATGCTTATCCTTCATTTAAAGCAAAATGTCATCGTAAACTCTTAACTGCTTCTGAGTAATAACATTTAGGTTGAATCCCAACCTTATTTTGCATTCCTTTATGTACTCTAATAGTCCATAGTACAAAATAAGGGTCACAGAAATAAGTGACTGTAAGCATGGACAGATATTCAGCAGTGATCAGATTCATGGTGGCTTAGGTCTGAGAGTTTCATTTGTGTTTCTCATGTTCAAAAAAAAGACCCAGCAGTGAGAACCACAGCTCAGCTGTAAAACAGTAACTTGTTCAGCTGTGGCCCTGCTCATCTCTGGTGATTGTTTGTCTGTACCCTTTTCCTCCTCAAATGCAAGCCATAATAACCACACATGACTTGGCCTGCGGTGCAGCAGGGATGAGTGAACAGGGCTCTTTTCAGAAACAGAAATGTTAACTATTACTTGCTTTCTCTTAAGCATGCCATACCTGCCTTTGCTGCCTTTTATTTCCACTTGTGAAGTGGGGAGCACAAGGAGGACAGGCAGGAATCTCAGGTCTCCGTGAGATGAGAAAGATCTCCCACATTCTTCCCGTTTCTTTCCTGAATTTAAACATCATCTGCTGCAGTACACATAGAAGTGTTGATCACCTATTGTGCCATTTTAGTAATCAGCCTTTCTCATTGCTTAGCTGCCTGTTTGACAGTAAGGGAAATGAAACATTCTATCTGATGTAGATTGCTAACGTATAAATTAATCTAAATTCTTGTGCTTTCCATTGCAGAAACCCGGGAAGTGGTGTGCGGTTCATGTACAGATTGCCTGGCAGATCTACCATCACCAGCAAAAGATAAAGGTAATTCAGACAGTTTCTGGAACAAAGCCAAGTCTTCTGGCTTACATATTAGTGAGTAATGAGCAGGAAGCAGTTTCTGTTGGTGATTCTCAAGCTTGCCTGTATTGATTAACTAATACTTTCAATCCTTTAACATTTACTGTAACAACCATGACGTTTATCTGAGGGCAAAGGAATTGGGTTGAAGGGTAGCAAAATGAGCAAGAGATACTAAGTGCACAGCCAGAAAAAGTTGAAGAGATGGAGGCAGAGGGTAATTTTGCCCCAGATCAATCTTTTTTTACAAAGCATATATGTTTAATGTCATTCCCCTTCTGTACTGGTACCTCCTGGGGGGGGAGGTAATGAAAGGACTGATATGGTGAAAAGCATATTAGAAAACAGAGAGCAGGTGAGTAGACTGATAGTTACTGTGTTAGGCAGTGTTGGGCTTTCTGTGCTGCAGTGATGATGGGCAGAGGGAAAGGGAGTTGTAACCTCTTGTTACAACTCAAGAGGTAACAAGATGTAGGTACTCTGGGGTGCTGTTACAGACTCAAAAGTTCCCTATGACAGGCAGAATAGTTGATAATGGGACTTCTGTTATGTCTGGTTTTTTCATAGCTCCTGCTGTAGTTTTTTTGTCCCATTAATGAAAATTATTCAGTGCTCAAGTAGGTGCACTGTAATTAGTGTCTCTACAAGTGATTTATGTCCTTTTTTTAAAAACAAACAAGTATATCACCTTTAAGCTAATTGAGAGACTTACAGGGCTTACAGTTCTGACCATGCTCCCTTCTATAAGGGAAGGATAAATATAGCCTCTGGAGAAGTCTCATAGTTTTCTTTATCCTTTTGTCCCCTGTCTGCATTCGGAGCTATACTAGCTGCAGGAAGGGCATAGTCTAGGAGCATGTCTCTTTCCAAACTGGAGAAGCAAAACAGACAAGTCCATCACTCCTCTCTCAAGATTTCTGCCGGCAGCTTTCCGCCTGCAGAATGTTTTTTGTCAGGCTGAGAGCACCAACTGATCCTAGGATGCAGTACACTCAGTGTATCATCTTGCATGCTCCACTGTGTGTGCTGAGGGGCTGAGAGCTCACTTTAGACCTTATTCATGTGAATGAGGCAGGCAGCTGAGAGGCTGTGGAGCGAAATGGCCTTACAGATGCTGTCAGAGCATGACTGCAGTACGTGACCAGAGACACTGCTGTCACTCTTGCTAACTCTCCCTGGCAGGGCTAAGCAGGAGTGAGCCTGAACTCCCTCTCTGTTTCTCCCTTAAAAAAGGAAATGTATAATGAGATTGTTTTTATATCATTTGACAGCAAATGCAGCTGGATCCCCACAAGCTAGAGATAGGTGGTAAACTTGACCTGTTCAGCAGACCTCCTGCCCCTGGAGTGTTTCCAGGCTTCCATTATCCACAGGATCTTGCCAGGCCTCTGTTTTCTACTACAGGTAAGGGAACATCATCATTTGTAGAAGAGAGAGAAAAAAAACCAAACAAAAACCAGTCAATATATGTGATGTACATCACATATCTGTATATCTGTATTATATCTGTATCTGATCTGTATCTGTACAGATATGTATGCTCAGAAACTGAAGCAAACAAGATTAGTTCAGAGGGTATGGAGACACTGGCAGCTGTTGTGACTGGGGTTCTCAGAGTTGGGCTGGGCTCTCCACGGCTTCCAGTGCAGGATCCTCTGCACAGCGCTGAGCTGCAGCAGTTGGCTCTTACATTCAAGTCTGTGCAGCTGGTTCTCGTGTGCCTGATTAATAGGCTATGGAGTGATTTTTGAAAGTGATTTTGACAAAACACTTGAAAATGTTTCCATTGCACAGGATTGGAAGTGGCCCCAGTCTCTTTCTTGCTTTTATATTTGCCATATTGTTCTTCTCAGCTCCTCCACTCACCAAGTTTCTGTTTGTTTTCTGAAAACAAGGGTTTTCTGTAAAAGGAAAACTTCCAATAACAGCATTGAAAATATCACAGAATGTGTTTGTGAAGTGTTTGGTTTTTAAATACAAACCCCCCCTATGTGTTACAAAGTCCAGCAGTCTTTAAGGCTTAAAATGGCATATTGGATTTTAAAAACCCGAAGAATTAAATAATTTACCTTGATCAATTGCTTTCCAATCTGTTGGAGAAGCAATTATGAGTCATGTAATTACCTAAGTGCAATAGGCTCCACTGCACTGTTCTCAATGGCTCTGACCATAGGAGACTGCAACTCTGACATTCTCGTTTTGGAGGTCACTGTGATTCATGTCGATGTCAGTCTGTCAAATGTTGGTTTTGCTCTGTTCCCAGGCTTAACCTTCCCCCTAGACTTTTTCAGGTTTTTGTTCTGTGTTTGAGATGCTAAAATCTGCCTTCTGAAGGAGCTGTATCAATTGATGAAATTTAACTGAGTTCTTCATGTGTATAATTAATTAGCAAATAATGTATTTTCTTTCCTAATGTTAGTCTGTTTTTATGATGCAGTATTGTGCTCTTATTCTAACTCAGTGCAGACATGGTCGTATTCAGCCTTGATTCAGCCCTCTTGAAATGAATGAGGATAGAAATGGTTTGAATTCTGTCCCCAGTATGACAGAAAAGCAACAGATAAGAATCAAGCTGAAACCTCTGAGAGAACTGAGTTTCAAATACAGATATCAGATAGCTTTCAGGAGAACCCCACCAGTGATTCACTCTGTCTTTCTGCCCTTACCTGAATGGAAATTCTTAAACATCAAATGCATGTTTCTACCACATACAATCAGTGCTCATACTAGCTGTACATGGTAAGATGCTACCCTGTATTTTGGTCTCTGTAAAGTTACTTTGATAGTACAGGGCCAAGATATTTGTTGCATCTGCTTGGATGCATAAGCACAGCTTATTTAAAACCTCTGACAGTTTTCATATGGCAGCTCCTTCCTAATCACAGTCCTTAGTCTGTCCTGTGCTGTCATTACGAGACTCTTGTTTTGTGTATGGTTTTGCTATTGGAGGCTGTATTGGGCAGAGTTTACTCAAACAGGCAGAAAAGCACTGGTGCAGTTGGTATCTTGAGCTTTTTCTCCTAAAGATGCCAGCGTGGTTTGCTTTTCCATTCATAAAAGCAAGAGGGGAAATAGTATGAAATAGAAAGATTAAAGAAGGCAAATTAATAGAAAACCTTCACTAGAGATAAACAACCTTACAGCAACTTATCTGTGACTATATTAATCACAGGAGCCATCGCACAGTAAATCTAGGTAAAGAGTGCTATCAAAGTGAACAAACATTGCAGCAGTAATATATAGATGCATATATCTTTTACTCTGCAATATCCAAGGCATTCTTTTCACCTTATCCAGCAAGCATGCAGTTGATGTGAATCATTGGTTCTGCTGCATTGCCTAGTTACTGTGGGAGACATAAGTTATCTTAGGGCCACCTGTCTGCAGGACGGATGTTCGGCTGCCTGGCAGACGCTATATTTAATAACTACCTGACAGCCTGCAATGCTGCTCCTGGCTTTCTCCGGAGGATTTTTTATTATCAGCCCATGTAGTTGAGTTTGTAAGCCGTCTTCTTTGAAGAAATCTCCCATCCATTATACACCTCCTGAAATCTTAAAGGATTAGAAAGATGACAGTCTCCATCCGTCTTGAAGCATTGGAGCAGTCAGAATGTTTATAGATAACTCCAGATCTCGTTGCTGTGGTCTCTCTTAAGTTTCCTCAACTCATTTTCTGGCTGCTTAGGTTTGTGGTGTCCAGGCTAGTGAGAGATGTGCAGCACTGTCTCCCTCTCCAGCTTTATAGTCTGCTCATGTTCTGAACATGAGTGCATTTTACAGTGGCTGTCTGTTGTTGGGCTGTCACCAAGACTAGATCAGGGACTGACCAGCACCTCCATAAAACACTGTTCAGGCTGTGTTTGGGATGCAGTTTAGTGTGCATTTTAGTTTCTTCCGTCCATTTCCCTCCACTTTTTCTGTGACCTTCCATAACATCACCTGCACTGATGCCATATGGTGAAAATGTGCATTTGATGTGGCTTGGAGAGGCAGGTCTGCTTCTGGTGGGAATCATCCATATGGGCAACAAACAAGGAGAAGTCTTTGTGGTGAAGGTGACAGGAGAGCTGAGTGCCAGGTGGGAGGAGAAGGATTATAATCCTCTTTTCTATAATGGAAAATTATCATTGGAGAAAGCAGTGACTGGGTAAGGGAGTTGTTAGTGAAGAGTCCACGCTTATGCCTAGTATGCTGATGTTTGCTAGAGTTGACCTCTTACTTCCCAGTAAGGGAAGTTAACTTTTTACCAACAAAATACATGAGACAAGCACTGAAAATCTTTATTTAGGGGTTGGTCTGTTTTGCACATGATGTAACATATCCTTGGGAAAGTGCTGCCTCTGTCATTGTGTGCAATGACTACTTTCTAACAAAATGAGACAGTTAATGCACAGGTATGGCAAGTCTTGCTTCCTGCAAGGGAGGCAGAAGTTGTGTTTCCTCCAGGCAGCATCTGAAAGTTATGGTAGTTGCTAATTCTGCTTTGTCTGCAGTGGTGGAAGAACTGGCAGGGAAGAGGCACCAAAAGGACATTCATAGTCTGAACAGTTGGAGAGGACTGGTCTTGTCAGTGTAATACTGAAGCCACAGAAACATTTTGTCACTCACATCTAAAACATAAATATTCGAAAGCTGATTTCAGGTGCATCCTGAAAATCATCTGTACTAACTTGAGGGAGCAAAAGCCGGGCCCATGAGATTGCCCAAACATACTGTCATTTGCAGGATACATGGGAATTAATGTTCTTCCAAAAACCACATATCCCAGTAGCAGGTGACATCAGTGCTTTTCACACTGCAGTTGCAAGCTTGTTCAGGTTTGCATGTGTCTGCCTGCAAAGGAAGCAAATCTCTCATTTTCTGCTTTGAAAGGAGAGCAGAATTTTCTGTGTGAGCCTGGTCCACCTTCCACCTTGAAATACAGGGCAGAGCAGCTTGTTTCAGCCTGTTCTTGCCCCTTCCTTCAACCTAATGTAATTCAGCATGCTCAGCAGTGATGCTGCTTTCCCACGAGGTAGCATGGCTCCATGGCAATGAGTAGTGTCTAGGAAAGGGCGGGGGGGAACCGCAGTGGGAGCTTGTGGATACAGAGACAGATGTGAGAGTGTAGATGGAGCTCTCATGGGAGAGGCATGATTGATGTTCCCTGCGTGCCTGTCATTAACTGGTGTTCCATATAGACTCTAATCAGTCACTTCCAAGCACCTTCTGTCTGGGCCCATAACCTGGGCTGACCTTTTTTAATGTAAACACAGAGTAATGACTGAAAATGCCAGACAAAGAGACTGACTTCCTTATGACTACAGGTGAGCAGCAACACATCAGGCAAGGTCTCCTCCTGCCTCCTACTGCCCACAGACTCCTTTGAAGGGCACTCTGAGCAATCCTGCCTGTATCTCACTCAGATGGTGCTCAGGGTCTTCCCCTGCCTTTGCTGTATTCAAGTCTGTCCTATGCCTTTTTATCTGGTTCCTAAATGTGATGGCCAGGACCTCTGTATATGCAAGCAGTCACTTGCCACTGAACTAAAAAGGGACCTTGTTCTCACAGGTGCAACACATCCAGCCACCACCCCGTTTGGTCCTTCACCTCACCATAGCAGTTTCCTGCCTACTAACCACTTGGCAGGTAAGCGTAAGTAAATCTCGTGCCTTCACCCTTATACCTTTATACCTGTGACAGATTTCTGGCTCTCCAGTGTGGTCCTGCCTTGAGGCACTGTAACACAAGGAGAGGGAGAGGTTTAATCTGTCTCAGGAACCAGAAGCTAGCCAGGTTTTCACCCAAGTCAGCTTCCCAGCACATTCCCTCTGCTCTCCTCCAAAGAAGGGGCAGGAGTAGCAGACCCTCTCTTGCAAGAGAAGAGGGCATTGCAGAGCAGTCAGGTCTGTCACTGCTGAGACACTGCACAGGAGCTGAAAAGAGCCCTTCTTTGCTGCTGAATGTGCCCAAGGAAATGGGGGAAATGTACGCAAAGGTACCTCAAACAAGCCACAGCTTAAAATGGGCTCCTCCCATGCTGTTTCCCACCTATGAGAGTTCTTGGCTAGGTTCTTTAATAAAGTTCAGTGAACAGTTCCTGACAAATAGCTGTTCTGCACATTTTGCCAGGCTTCAGTTTCCTAATTGGCAGTAAGTAGAGCTTGATTTTCTCAAATTTCCCCATTCTAGAAGCTCACAAGCAACTCATTGCCAATTAAAGTTCAAGCTCTGTTGATTAATGTTTTAGTAACACTCATCCAATCAGTACATGTGGCATGCCACATGACCTGGTAGACTTTTTTCTATTGCAAATACCCAGATTTACATCAACTCCTGAACACTCTCTCAAAATTAACTGTGTATCTCAGTTACTTGATGTCAAAGGGAAAGAGCAAGAATGGCTATTTAAAAATAAGTAAATAAGCAAAGAGCCGTTCGCTTAAAGATCCAAGCTATTTGTGCTATTTGCACTGGTATTTTAAATATAAGGATATCCATGAGGAAGTGGAGAGCAAAACACCTCCTGTAATATGGTGAGATAAAGATTTTAAAGGAGTAGTCATGAAGCTAGTAGGCAGAAGGAGTTGTTTAGAGATGGCCAGTAGGAAAGAAAACAAATACACTGGTATGATTTAACGCATTGCCATCTCTGGAGGGCAGAAACCAGAGCCTGGCTGTATCCACTCAGAGAGGAATATTTATATTGAAAAAAAAGAAAAGCAGGACTTTTTGTAAAAACAAGTGCCAATAGCCAAATAGATACTTGATGAGGAAAGGCAAGATTTATCTTTTGCCTCAAAGGCTACAGTCCTCCCATCCCTTTGTTGTAGTAGCTCCAAAGACTACACTGTCATTTCCACCTACCACTGGGATCAAGGAAGCCATTATGGGAGAGAAATTTGGCACAAACAGGCCAGAGTTATAAGAGGCAGCAAAGTACATATCCATAGCAATTAGCTTAAGACTGTCTCTATGCACTATTACAAAGAGGATAGAAGGCTGTATAGAGAAAAGAGTGAAACGATGCATCCCCTCAGTGTGCTGACTGAGGACCCTGCTGACGTTCTTCTTTCAATGCAACAGCAATGCTTCTACTATTACTACTGATAAGGAAGGCTCAGCAGCAGCCACCCTAATTTCAGCTATTAGGCCTTAATTTCTAGCTCCCCTCTGACTGGCATACAAAAGTTTATTACAGCACCTGTTTGCAGAACACTGAATCCCTTCTCCATTTTAACATGATGGGAATTTTCTGTGCAAAGAACCTTGCAATGAGAAGGATCAGCTTAAAGTCTGGCCTAATCCTACTTGGATTCAGACCGTTAAGAAGGGGAGGGGTGCATTTCATTCTCCAGCATTCTTGGCTAAATGCCTGCTAAATCCCTGTTTGCCTTTCCAGATCCATTTAGCAGGTCAAGCACCTTCAGCGGCCTTGGGAACTTAGGCAGCAATGCCTTTGGAGGATTAGGCAGTCATGCTCTGAGTAAGTACTGGCTGGGTTACTGCAGACAAACATCCCTTCCAGAAAAGCCACATGCTAATATTTACAGCAGCTGGTGGTAGTTTTTAAAGAAGTTTAATTCCTAACCTCCATTCTCCTATCTGAAAACACTGCACCTAAGATTTCCAGGTCTCTGCGGTGGGAGCTTTTCTGCGTGTCACAAACATCACTAGTTGTGCTCTGTGTCTCCTCATTGCCGAAGGTTGGTACCTTGTGTGCTCCTAGAGGTGCTAGAGCTGCAAGAGCCCACTGAGCTCTTGGTCCCTATGGGCATCTAAAGTAACACCCTTCGACAGCGAAGATGCATAGTGGAACAGCTATTGATACTTCTCCTAATGCAGCATGTAGGCTTCCTCTGTACCCATTGTCTAAAGTTTAAATTACCTGTATAAAATTATTTTACTTCAAAAACATCTTACCTATAGGCAAGACACGCTTGAGAGCCACACAGAAGAGAGCAGCTTTTGCATCTCATGGCGCAACAGAAATCAGCTTAAGATTGATGGAAGAAAATCATGTGACTGTTCTGAAAAGCCTGCAGCCAAGCTCTGTTTTTATGCACACATACATACCACCAAATAGTCTTGTTTCTTTAACAAAAAAGTCCCTGAATCCTTCAGCTGCCGGCAGCTGATTGCTTGTAACTATCCACAAGTTTCTGCCAGTGAGAGGAGCCAAGGAAAAATACTGAGTTTGTGCTGTAACCCTTGCTGGGGTGGGGGGAGAAGAGGAGCTGGGCATTTTCAGGCATCCCTGACTTACTCAGATGCGTAGTTAAAGCTTCCTCCACCCATAGCCTTAAAAGTGCTGGTGGATCTTACACCCAGTGTTGAAGGTATCTGTGTCCACCTGCTAGTAGCTCCCTCTCGCCATCAGTTCCACATGAAAAAGACTTGAAAGGGCAGTTCTGGTTGTGATTAGCATTTTCAGAAATGTTTATGTAATTATTTGGTTTGAATTATTTTTAACTGTTCCTCCCACTGCCGTTATTTGTAGCTCACAACAACATTTTTACTCACAAAGATGGCCCAAACCTGCAGAATTTCAACAATCCCCATGAGCCATGGAATAGACTTCATCGGACCCCACCGTCCTTCCCAACACCTCCACAGTGGCCCAAGCCCACTGATTCTGAGCGAAGCTCCTCGGTGACAAACCATGACAGAGACAGAGAGCGGGAGCGAGAGCCTGAGAAGAGGGATCTTTCTCTGAGCAAAGATGACAGAGACAAAGAGAGGTAAGCAGCTTTTGAGCCCTTCTTTCTGGACCTATTTTTCCTCCATATTTTTTCCCAATTTTTCCAACCATAAAATGATCTTCACAGCAAAGCATTGCTTGTCTTTGAAGCAGCTAATAGACCTCTTCTTCAGATAAGTACAAGTACTACCAGCACAAAAAAAGCCCTCTTTGTCTTTTAGGATTTGTCCTCTGTGAAAATACAATAAACCAGTCTCTGCTAGTAGGTTAATAAAAAGCACCAGGCTGAGAAAATGAGCATGTCTGTGTGTTTTCAGGGTATACTTGGCTGTTTTCAGTGCAGCTGCTTTAGGATCCCTGTATGTGCCGAAATCAGGAAGGTAGCATTGTGATAGATCCTTTGGAGACAGTCACAGTTCTCATTAGTGTACAAATATGCTGATGAATTCAAACGTTAGCTGGACATTAATGAGATAAAAATGCAAATGCCTGTATGTGGAGCAGAGTGCATGAAGCCATTAATAAAACTGATCTTAAAAAATTGCATTGTAGACAAACCCTTATTAACAGTGACAGGACTGGATCACCTGGGCTATAGATACTTCATTAGCTTCCAGTTATATCATTTTGAAGATGTAAAGCCCTTTATATTTCAAAGCCCAGTTGTCCCCAACAGGCTATTTCTTTGTAGGCAATAACAGCCTGCACGTCTTAGATGTGTGTATTTGTGTAGTGAATAGTTTGCCTGGAGTGCTTTTAATGAGATCTTCAGGCAGTGCCTGTGAACAAGATTACATGGAAGCAATAGGCCGAAAATCATCTTGCTTTAAATGTTAAATTGTCTGACACCTTTGCATGGATAGTCATCCAGATAGGAAGCTCCCTTCTTGGCTTTAGTGTAATTTGTTTGCAAACCAAGGTTACTCTCAAGAGTGTTCACACAGGGGTTAACATCTCTATTACTTTTCTATGAATCCAGCTTAAGCTGTCCTCAAGCATCCCTATTTGGGTATGGTTTTAATAAACCACATCCTTGACCAGCAATCAAGACTACCACAGAGGAAGAAGTTTGGGTTAGCAAATGTAATCATAAGGGATAAATACTTACAGAACTCCCCAAAACACTTCCAGCTTTTAGCACTTGGATCTTACAGCTCTCAAAAGCAAACCCAGCATAAAACCTAAGCATCAGTGAGCCTCTCAGCTGCATAATGCAGTTCTCTCAATCATACCATCATACTTTGCATTTAAAGTGTCTCTCAGGTAGAGCAAAGTGCTTTTAAAAGGTAAGCATTATTTATACCCCTCTTAAAGAGGTGGGATTAACTGTGACTAATTGGCTTGCTCAGATAGAAGTGCAGTTATAAATGTAACCCCTCATGCCTCTCTTTCTAAACCATGGTCATTGTCATCAACCCCTTGTTCATCATAGCAGGTCTTCCAGGCAGAGGTCGATGACTCACTTTTGTGGCCTATTCACAGGTTTTTTCCTTAAGCACCTAGTTTACCTGCCAAAACCAGCAACAGCAAAAACTCCCCTGCAGCTCCACAGGCAAATAAGCATTATCACTGCTTCCAGTCAACAGGCTATCTTGGGAAGGGTCTACATACATTTCTGTAGGCTTCTGGACTGATATTTTAGGAAAGAAACCTGAGTTGCGAGTGTGGCAGCCAAGGAGATTGTTGTCTGGCAGCCAGATGTATATATGAACACACAATAAGTATCATTTCTTTAAAATAAGCTGTCTAGAATTCTTGTTGTCCTCCATTTCTCAGTGAAGTGGTCTTTCTCTCAGGGTGAATAGACTGTTCACTCAAATGCATCTCCAGTTTAGTCCCCAGCTTGTGGACATTTAACATGATATTTTCTATGTAGTATGTAAAGGCGGGTAGTGCATGTCTTTTAGTGAAGCATCACATCTATAACTGATACTAGCAGAGCTTTTCAGATAGTTTTCTGATCAATCTCAAATTGCACAACTAGACACAGCACTGTGCATGTCCAACATCACATGTTCGTTCACACAAAACCAAGGGTGTATGTTCTTGCTTGTTACAGAGACCTCATGGATAAAAACAGACATTCGAACAGATCCTCACCCGCATCAGCTCCAGTGACACATCAGATAAGCAATCTCATCCGCAGCAACAGCCAAACCTCCAGTGATCCCATCAGGCAGGTTAGCCTCAATGAAAGGGAAAGGTCCAAAGAACCCGAGCGAGAGCACCCTGACCGGCTGAGAGAGCCACCCATAGCAGAACACAAGATTAAAGAGAGCCGTTCCCCAGTGAAGGAAACTCCAAGCCATGATAAGAGACCCTCTGAGGACAACACAAAGCCAGTAATCCAGTCTGTATCCCCATACAGCAAACCTGCACTAAGTGAGAGCTTGAAGCTTACCAATCTAATGAGCAAGGACATGGAGAGAAAAACAGAGCTTCCCAGCGACCTCCAGAAGATTAAGAATGACATCAAAGTCAAAGAGGAGAGGAAGGAAGACAGTGATGTGCTGGTGGTAGGGTCTGAACCCTCGCAGCACTCCCGATCAGTGGAGCATCCCCCACCACCTACTTTGCATGGATTATCATTGCCTCACTCAATGGCTGCCTCCATGCCCATCTCCATGGGTAGCGTGCACCAGATGAACAATATGAATGTTCTGGACCGCAGCAGAATGATGACCCCGCTCATAGGCATGAATCCTTTGTCAGGAAGAGAGAGGCTGCCGCATCCTGGATTTTCTTGGGACCCAATGAGGGACCCGTTGCGTGATGCCTACCGGAGCTTAGACCTGCACCGTCGAATGGACTTCCAGCTCCGGACAGATCCTATCCATAGGTTCCCTACCACCTCTGGATTTTATGACCATGAGCGTTCTTATAGAGACAGGGAACCGCACGACTATAACCATGAAAACCTTCTTGAAGCCCGCCGAGAGCAGGAGCGGTTGCGGCAAGTGGAGGAACGAGAGCGCTTGCACTTACGGGAAGAACTTGAGCGTGCCAGAATGCACCACTTGCACTCATCCCCCATCGAAAGTCACCTGGCACACGTGCCATCCTTCATGCCTCATTTGAGCGGGATGCATTACCCCAGACTGAGTCCATCCACTGCCATGCACAATGGGATTTTAAACAGGAACCCACCAACCGCAGCGCTGAGCGCTCCACCGCCTCTTGTACCAGCGAGCAGCACCAGACCTGCCTCCCCACGCAGGACTACTCCACTCACAAACTCAGAGGCCAGGGACTATTCCCCCTCTAGGAACCCCAAAGAAGTAGAGGCACGATAGTCCCCACCAGTGAATTTTCAACTCGCCTGTATATAACACAAGCAAACAAAGAAACAAACAGGAAAACAAACAGAAAACCCAACACCAGAAACCAACAAACCTTTTACAAAATGCACTGCTGTAAACTTTTCTTTTTTTTTTTGTTTTTAAATGTAAAATTTGTAGAAGTTAAGCACATTTCCATAAATAACGGGGTCGGGGATGCAGACTTTCCAACAAGAAGGTTGCTGAGAATGGGAATTTAATATATAGGTCTTGATTTTTGGTTTTGTTTTTTTGTTTCTGTGCTAAAAAAAGAAAAAACAACAAAAAAAAAAGGAATACAAAGAGCAAGTTTGTACATTTTTTCCCAAATGTGAGAAACGTTTTTAATGGAATTGTATTTTTTTTAATTTTGTGCTCTTTATTCACTAAAAAAAAAAAAAAGAAGAAATTTTGCTTTTGTTTTTAGTTAAATTTGCATTTGAAAGGCCTCAGATCCTTAAGAAAAAAAATACCCAGGGTTTCTTAAAAGTATTATTTATGGAAATACTGTAGTTTTACAGTCCACTGTGAGGTTCCCTTCTGAGGCCAATTGATCACTTACCTTGGTACTTTGGAACCGAAGTTACAGATATATATTAAAATATTAATAATAATAATAATGTACAAAACTGTTTGGTTTTTGCCTTATTATATTATGCAGAAATTTAAGAGGAATTTTTTTTGACTTCTTGTTTTAAACAAAACAGAAAAGAAAAAAAAAACAAAACAAAGCAAACTGTAAATACTCTGTTAATATAAATGTACACCAATATTAAATTCTTAACATAGGTAGACTTTATAAAAATGGTTTCTAGAACCACTCTGGTTATTTGTTAACATGGTTACAACTCATACTCTCGTCACAGTCAGAAATTCACACTCAGAAAGCTAAGTATGGCATATATACTTCAACTATGCAAGAACTCGGAGGCAGGTCGTAGTGGATGTTGGGGGGAGGAAGGTTTAAAAAATAATAAAAAATACAAAAAAAAAATAAAACCACCACAACCAACCCAAAAAAAAACAACCAACTCGCAACGCTGGAGACAGAACGGGAACGGCAAGTGAGCGGCAAGAGGGATGCTTGTGTTCAACAAAAGAAGCTAATAGAGAGACTGTATTTTTTTGTACAAACACAAGGGACAGTTCGTCGAGGAAAAAGAGAGAGACACACGCTCCTGGAAGGGACTTTTGGTTTCCTACTTCTCAAGCTGGCAAAAGCAGATGGAACTGGCACAGACCCATGCGGCAGACCCTTTCCTTGTTTTTTGGTTTTCTTTTCTCCTGGTTTTTTTTTTTCTTTTTTTTTTTTCCCTCTTTTTTTGTGTTGTGGGCAGGATCGCTGGCAAGCAAGGACAAAGGACAATTTTCCGTGGACCCCTTGTGCTAATCGTGCAGTGTTCTTATTGGAATCTGTATACAAGACAAAGTAGAATTTTAGGAGTGCAACAAAAAAAAAAAAAAAAGAAAAAAAAAAAAAAAAAAAAAAACAAAAGG